>JAECUM010030193.1:0-35668 GCA_016617855.1 Megalonaias nervosa
TATATATATATATATATATATATATCCATGATTATATGTTATGTATATTTCATTCGTTTTGTGCAATTTAAGGTAGAGGCCTACCTGACCACTCACATCTTCGGGATTTTTGGTCTATGATTTTTAGATTATATTTTAAGATCGTTATTACCTAGAAGTAAACATGTCTACAGATGTTAAGTTCAAGGTCTAGCTTTATTTAGAAATTAAGAATGTTTTTGAAAGAACTTGTTTACGAATTTAATGGGAAAATGAATCTTATCCTGGTTCTGTTCTTGTGTCTTAGCTTTTTATATAAATGTTGTTTACTTCATACTTGCTCATTCGTATCGTAACAGTCAAAGTGGTTTCAGTTTTATCGTTGTGTTCAGTTTTTTTCGGACAATATTTATTTATTTAAATTTTTTTACTGGAATTACAATCGGCTCAGTATTTTCGGACTAAATCCCTACTCTGGAATTATTGTGAATTCATTAAAGGACATTTTGGATTTTATCATTGTGATACATAAAGACACTTGGCATGTTAGCACATTCAAGACTACTGGCACATCAGCACATTTAGTATTAGAATTAATATGGAATACCGATAGAAATCATATGAAATGCTCAGTACTCTTGGACTTTTGATAGAACGTTTAAGACTATCTGGGATTTAATTCACAATATCTTTTTAAATTTTCACTTTGTATTTTAGGGAAATAAATATTATTTGTTGACTTTTACAAAACATCTCTCTCTCTCTCTCTCTCTCTCTCTCTCTCTCTCTCTCTCTCTCTCTCTCTCTCTTACTAAATTGGTATTTACAAAAGAATACAGCCAGAAACCAAAGAAAAATAAGATACAGAAAGAGAAACCTTGATTTTGATTTGAATGCATTTAAACGGAAAACTACGAACTTTTCAGTTTGTACACTTCTTATTTGGTATACCTTTTGTATAGAATACATCTCAAGTGGGACACCATTACAGACTGTAATTGAACGTGTGATTTTTACAGCACGAAAAAGTGCTTGAGCTTAAATCACTGCCTAAAATTGTTATAAATTCGTGCCTAAAACTGTAGTGAAATAGTGCTAAAAACTCTAGTGAAATAATGCCTAAAACTTTCGTGAAATAGTGCCAAAACTCTCATGAAATAATGCCTAAAACGCTCGTGAAATAGTGCCAAAACTCGTGAAATACTGCCTAAAACTAGTAGTAGATTGTTCACATGTAATATATTGTACTTAACAGAAAAGGAAGATTTCGTAATTATTTGGATGATTGTGTTGTTGACTATTTTGTAGGTTGTAATTTAATATTTTTGAATGAACACTTGCAAAATATTCTGCGTAAAATATAGCGGTGAGTCTAAATTCCAAGCAATATTCTTACCCCACCACAAATATAAAGAAGATAAATATTGATTAAGATGTAGGTCTTTGTTCGAGGATATCTCAGAAAGTAGCAATTAACATTTGAGGTTTCGTAAGAGGGCCTCAGGGTGGTCAGTGATCTTAGGCGTTCATCTGTACAGATCACTCACAAATCTCACTTTGGTAAGCTTGGGTTGAGTCTCATTTCGACCAACGTGGGTATATGAGAAAGCTTGCCAGTACTTTACCATGAAGCGGTGGTTCTTCCCGGGTTCAACTTCGACCAGATATGCTGGCCGATATGTGTAACAGCCAGTCATGTTCTAAAATTGGTGTTAAACCCCACAAGACAGTACCGATTTCTTCAGGCTTTCAGAGAGGAATGAATGACGACAAGATGATGAAATTTATTTTTCATGTGTTCATTCAAGATATAAACTGTTATAGTTCGCATTTTATTGAAGCTATTTTTTCCAGGATATCGGAAATATATTTCTGTATAAAAGTTACATATAAATTAATGTTTCAACATCGGTCAATGTTTCTTAATAGCTAGATTTATAAGCACCGTTGTAGTTCTCGGAGCTTATGCTACGATAAAGTTTTACTTTATCCGAAATTTTGAAGTTGAAAGATACAGTGTTTTCATTAAAAACCTCTCGAACGCTGGTAATCACACACACACACACACACACACACACACACACACACACACACACACACATATATACACACAAGTACCTGTAACAGGTAAGACTTTCTGAAAGAAGCATTTATAAAACAATAACAACAAAAACTTAACCTTTCAAACAAAAAAGAACATTTTTCTTTTTCCGTATGATTAGTTTTCTGAATTAATTAGAACTATTCGAGAGCATAATGGCTTATTTTCTGAAACCGATGTATTCTTTGTATAAATTTCAGTAATAAACTTAGTTTTATCTTGAAGCCAATAATTTTAAATATCGTATGCAACATGTATAAATATAGTCGGCTTATTATAAAAGCTAAAAGATATAGACATATAAATGTATTGATCGGTCTACTGAGAAACACACACACACACACACACACACACACACACACACACACACACACACACACACATTTTTCTTACCTTGTATGAATGGAAAGATTCAAGAAACGTTAATGTCGGAGTAAATATTTCAGTCAAATTGTAAATTCATTTTAAGTATAAGTTTGTCATTTTTGAAGGTAATTTATACTGTATGCATCTTACAGCAAACCATTCAGTTTCAGTAGTAGGTGCCCGGGGGGAGGGGCCGAGTGGTGTAAGGCGCTCGCCTTTACCGATCACTGCCATCTCACTTCTGTCCACGTATGTTTGAGTCTCTGGCTCGGTTAATGTGGGTATGTGAGAAAGCTTGCCAGCAGTTCCAGTCGGTAGGTGATTCTTCCCGGGGATTTTCTCTGCCAGATAAACTGGCCGCCATGTATATTCTATCATGTGCTGAACAGTCGTAAAAGTCTGAAATCCGTTTGTGCTATTTCAAAGGAGATATCAGATGATAGGAGTAATTTCTCGTAATGCATGTATTCAGCATGTCTGTAATAAACTTTGATATGTAAAAATATATGTACCATGAGCTTTGAATGTTGAAGAAATATGGTAAAATATGAGATTTCGTATTCAGACACAAGAAGTTGTTGTTAGCTATATTTTAAGCCTCTTTATATTGTATCGTATGTAGAAGCTAGACATAATATCCTGGAGTAAATCTATTGGCCTTACTTATACAAGGGAAGTAACTCGCGAAGACAGAATTTGCATTGTCCTTTTGCAATTTATTTCTCTTGAACAGACATATCGGTGAGCATGCCCTGTACGTCACTGCAGCTTTGCTTATCCTATTTAAAAACAAAACAAAAAAATCGGTAGATTCCTCATTTATTGTTTTTCTTTTTTATTTTGCTGTTGTTGTTGCTTTCGTTGTTTTTTTGGGGTGGAGTGGAGGAGGGAATTTGTTTCCTTGCTTTTTTAAGTGGGGGCGGGGTAAGGGGTAAGGGGTCTTGCAGAACACACTAAAAAAGTAACTACTTTTCAAACGTTTCCCCACAGGTATTTCTAAAGTGGATGTGAAATATTTAAATGTTTAGATATTTAGTTACATTTTACAAAACAGACAGCAAAAGCTCATATATTTATGAATATAACAAAAGCGCAAAGATCTGTGATATTGCCAAAGTTGACAACAACACACCTGTGGACTGACTGCATGGATTGATGGATTGGCTGATTATAACATGCATAGAAAATAAAAGAGAAATGAAACCAACGAATTCTTATCCATTTATTAATTACACGATTTCTCAAATCTATAAGATGTTTACAGGGCCTATGAACTTTATGTGCTAGTTCTACTGACAAAAAAAGAATATTACAACATAATGCATGCATTCTATTCCACGAACTTTGCAACCTGACATGTTCTATGCCGTTAATAATTAAATGATTCAAAATCTCATTCTAAATAGTAAGTCTACGTTATCGTTCAGCAACAAACAAAAATCTCTCTTTTCAATTGCTGTTATCGTCCATTTCCTAAGTATTATGTTATGTCTAGGAGGCGCCTAGATCTAAAATTGTGGGAAAACAGAAAGTGTTTTGTTCCCGATTTCTGTTCGACTTCATTTGATAATAATTACGCTGTGATATGCAATCATAGTGTTCAGGACTGCATACCCATTTGGTGAGAATGTTCTCTGGCGCGCATGCGTAAAGCTGCAATGCTAGATCTTACTTCCATGCCATTGATATCGTGGAAAGTCGTTTCCTGTGAATTGTGGAGACCCTCAAAAGACGTGTTCGTGGCTGAAGAAGAGAAAAATAATTTTGAATTATCCTCGAGCAGACAAAAAAGTCATTCACACCAATTGTTGATGCGTATGTGAACATGTCCACACAAAAATACAGCCAGAGATTTGAACTCAATGTGTGCATACGCGAGTAAACATGTAAACGCTCAGATATGGTTCCGTTCTACATGATATAATTCATTTATTGCTCTGTCAGTCGTTAGTATTGTCTACTCTGACAAAATTAATTTTACCTACTTCAATGACTAGTTCAGGTTAATTTCTCGAGCACACGGGAGCAGCAATTTCGATTAGCTGCCTGTTTTAAGCAACATGTTGTTATCCTAATATGACACATAAAGACATTTCAGTAATACATACACGCTTATAAGTCTGGTTCAATTAAAAACTGCACAGACCTAGATCTGCCGTCGAATAATGCGCCGACAGATCTGGATCTGTGCACTTTGTTAGGAGTAATTAGTAGAACAAACAACATAAACCCAGAGGCGCAGGCGCATTTTGGTACGGCAGATCAGAATCCATGTTGCTTGCAGTTTGACTGCTTTCATGTACCGTGCTTTTCGCAGGAAGAACTCACAAATGAGTCAGGAAAGGTCATTAACTATCACAGTTGCAACATCTGTAAACATGTTGCATATCTTACCTCCACGGCAAGAAAAAAATCCTGCCTGGCTTGTATTGATGTAAATTCTAGGGCTCTTCTCTCTAAGATCTCAAAGAAAAACAAAAGCATGTGACTTAGTGAGCATGGTATTGAAGACGAAACAAACGATCACAACAATATCCATTGAACGCGAGTACAGACGATACATAGAGGTCTGCCAAAGTTCTGTCTATGATGCAAAATGCAAATGCACGTAGCTTCACCCTATACCTGTCCACTGTAGAACGGGATCTATACCCCGAGAAATTCTGCCGTAACTTAGATACCTCTGCGAACGTGTACACATTAAATATACTCAGGGACACTCTGCCTCAAAATGTGGATACACGTGTGAACACGCACACACTAAAATATACGCAGATATATTGTTTGTTTTAAAGTGTGAATATGCGTGTGAACATATAAACACGTAAATATGCTGAATGAAATTCTGCCTCCAGATACGTTCTTGAACATATACACACTAAAATAAACCCAGACAGATAGTTGCCTTAAACTGTGGATATGAATGTGAACTTATACACAGTAAAATATACCAAGAGATACCCTGACTGAAAGACCTGGTTTTCTACCACTAACCAAACGTTGAAAAATCCTCAGGCTTAAAGTCTTTACCATCTGTGAACTTTTAAAGAAATAAAACAATACTCGCGCAACTTGTATAGGAATAAAATTATACTAATCGAAACTTTTATAGGAATAAAGTTATAGTCATGGCAACATTTATAGGAATAAAATTATACTCACGGCAACTATTAAACAATAAAATTATGCTCATGGCAACTTTTATTGCAATAAAATTATACTCATGGAGCTTTTGGGATTTTGGGTGATCTGCTCAAAACGTTTCGTGAATACATGATTTTTATTTTCAACAGAATATCTGAGTAAACCGTCAGCTACATTTTCATGGAAATTTGATCACATCTTTGACAATGTATCATTTATTGTTATTCAGATAATTAGGACGTTTGTCCAGAAACTAAAACCCAGGGGCAGCTTGTAAATCAATTACCATTCGTCCTAGATCTATAGATTCCTAAAATGTCAGCATATTATCCATTCGGGTGACAATGGATATTGTTGTGATCGTTTGTTTCGTCTTCAATACCATGCTCACTAAGTCACATGCTTTTGTTTTTCTTTGAGATCTTAGAAGAGCCCTAGAATTTACATCAATACATGCCAGGCAGGATTTTTTCTCGCTGTGGAGGTAAGATATTATGCAACATGTTTATAGATGTTGCAACTGTGATAGTTAATGACCTTTCCTGACACATTTGTGGGTAGTTCTTCCTGAGAAAAGCACGGTATATGAAAGCAAAGGCCTCTATGTCATGAAAGTCTCTGGCCAAAAGAAAAACAAAAAACAATAGAAACAGGTGATCTTGGGCTCAACACTCCAAAATAAGACACTCTCTAGAGTTTTATCACATCCGTGAAATGACCACATTTTGAACATTAAAGAAACAATATTTACTTGATTCTGAAACTGATTTTTTCTACCTTTATTTCTAAGAAAAAAAATTTGTAACTGATAGTCAAATTGTAATTCTTAGCGAAATGTTTTTCATTGCTAAGGCGCTAGAAGTTATTCTCTATTTCAGATTCAATCTTTGTATGTCATAGTTCTGCAAAGGTCGGAAATATAACGATGTCGCATCTTTCAATAAGTAAAAAAACAGCCACGTAAACTTCGGAATTTAATCAAAAGATCATTATATTTAATGGTTTAAAATTGGTTAGAAAATTTGATTCTATACCTCTCATAAATATATTTTAAAAACGCACAATGTTTTTCTACCCATCTACCCAAACGACAGAAAGTTTAACTTACGGTTACCTCTATTAATTTTTCACATCAACTTACTTTTGATTCGCCTGTCATCGCCTTTATCCTCGCCAGTAAAATACGATGTCATTTGCGTCGAAAGGGATCCCCCAAATGACTGCGGCCATTCTACCCCCAGGTTGCCATGGAAATACATGCCAGAGAGAGGGACATTGCTAAAAGCAGACATCGTGGATAAGGGCGCAATACTGGTAACGCTCGGACTATTGGTAGAAATTTGCCTTGGCATCTGTATTGCTGTGAATAATAATAATAATAATAATAATAATAATAATAATAATAATAATATCTAGTGTTATATTCTACATCATGTGGCTGGTGGGTCTGAGTGATGTAGTCTCTGATGATGGTGGACTGATGACAATTGCTGATTGTCGTTTTTCCCATAGTCATTACCGTTGTGTGGACACGTCATCCCATTTTTTAATCACGGTGCGCTGCATATATAATGAAATAAGTGTTATGCAATGGCTAGTGGGTCATTTCGAATTTCATTAACGCTGTATGCGAGACTGCTGTTCTACCTGATTTGCTGAATGTCTGTTGCTTGCATTTGAAAGATCCAGACAAGGCTGAGACGTCTTAATTTGCATACTTCCATTCATTGCATAGCCATGAGCGCAGTTGGTAGTCTACTATCCTTATCCACTCAATGTTGAGAGGTCTTAACTTTGTATACTACCCTTCATTGCATAACCATAAGCGTCAGCGTTGTGTGTCAGTTGGTAGTCTACTGCCTTTATCGTCTTGTTGTACAGTCGAAATCATCTCTGTTTTTAACACTTATTTGTGGTTTGTCTGTATATCAGACTCGACAGAAATATAGGTTTCAGTCTTTAGAATGTTCTTAATTTAGCGCATCCTTTCTGATGCTCCTTTACTCCGCTTCCTTTTAAAAACAAATATTTCTTCTAGTAAGACTTGTATATTTTTCATTGCTAGAAACCACCCACCGACAAGTGATATGTATCTATACCGTGCTTTTTACTTTTACTGCATGTCTGTAGATCGTATTGGATCTATAAATAGGTCTTGAAAAGGTTTCAATAATAAACCTGCTTACGAGTTTGGAGAAAAATCCCATTGGATGGTTCAATCAGGTGGATTCTATTGCGACGTTGGCTATTGTGACAGAAGTCACGATACGAGTTGGAAAATATAGTAATTTGGGACCTTATGGGTATAAATAAGGACGTAGAGGTGGACAATTAATTCATTCCTATGACATATGTTTTTGTTTTAACATTAGCTTGCAGTTGTGTTTAATGGTCTGTTTAAATATATTTTGAGAGGAAATTTTGGGTTTAATAATTGGAATTACAAAATGTTCATTGGGCTAAAATATTATCCTTGGATTGAATTATTGTGAATTTATTCAAAGAGGTTCTGGACAACGCCATTGTGATTCACGAAGGCTGGTGGCACATCAGCACATTCGAAGACCTGACGGGAACACTCGATTCTTTTAGACTTGTGTAGAACTTTTAAAGATTAGTTTGGATTTAATTCATAACACTGGTAAGTTCCTCTTAAATGTTCATTTTAGAATTTACAGCATTAAATTATTTGTTAAGTTTTACAAAACTTACTGGTTTTCCTTTTTTTCTGTTACTTAGTTTATGAACATAGAATCATAACACTAGGCCCTTATTCTGTCTGCCTCGACCAAATCTTCCACGCTTGCCATGACTCTTCAGATCGTTTTCTGATTGCTAAGTTGCTTCACATCAGCCTCTGGATAAAACACACCAAGGATGAAGATAGATTTCTAGTCATTTAAGCCACGCCCTTCAGCTATTGAATGATCAAGTCCGTAATGCCGGCTGCGTACCTGATGAACGAAACGTCCGATTATTGATGACTGTTGTGTACCTGATGACCGAAACGTCCAATTATTGATGACTGTTGCGTACACGATGATCGAAGCGTCCCATTATTGATGAATGTTGTGTATCTGATGATCGAGACAACTGATTATTAATGACTGTGTTGTGTACCTGATGATCGAGACCGCAGATTATTGATGGCTGCATTGTATAACGGATGGCCGAAACTGCTGATTATTGATGGCTGCATTGTGCATCTGATGACCGAAACTGCCGATTATTGATGGCTGCATTGTGCATCTGATGACCGAAACTGCCGATTATTGATGAATGCGTTGTGTGCCTGATGATGGAGACTTCCAGTCATTTATGGCTGCAATAGGTATCCCAAAGCACCTAATCGTTCATTATGCAGTATCTTTAGCCAAATAGTTTGAAATTCGTCTTTCACATGATTTTATCCTGAAATATTATGCGCTTTATGTCATCTCTTTTATATCGCCCGCTCCAATATCATATTGCTATTTTAAGCCTTCCTCGCCGTTCTTATCGTTCTCATCTTACAGTTTGGAGTTGTGTAGAATCTCGAGAATAGGATCTTGAGAGTTTCTATTATCACTAATGTGCCACACATTCACACGCCCACATCCATATAGCAACACCGTGAGCAACATGAAATAAATAGAAAACATTTCAATGCAATCATTTCAACACACGACTCGGAAGTACGTGATAGGAAGCTACACAAGTGATCCTATCATTTGCAGTGGAATGCTTCGAGTTATTCCGTACAAACTGGAAAGAAGCACACAGAAATAAATGCTTGACCTGACTTGAATCTTTTCGATTGCACTAACACGTAATAAAGTTTTCGTTCAGAACATCATTCGACCTTGCCCGTCAAAATGTGGAAAACGGTTTTCCGTATAAGTGTAAAGATAACATATTTAAACACTGTAATTGTATACATTGTAACTTCTATAAAACATTATAAAACCTCCACAATTGTTTAAATGATAAGTTAATCAAAGTGAAAAAACACAGATCTTGCTATAGTTTTCGACGATACTGGGAATGAGCGAATGTCTGCATGCTAAATTGACGTTGTCTATAGTGTTATGTCGCATTCATGTTATTCGCTGTCTGCGATTCGTCATTTTCATATCATATAGACTGCACACGATCAAAATAATAAATCCAACCAACTGCGTAAATACCGTACGATGACAGAGTCAATGACCAGTCCCAACTTTAACACCGTCATACTGGCTAAGATAAAACAAATATGAAAATTTGTGCAAATATTTTTCTTATTTTCACATTATCATATATGATATTCTGAATAAAATGGTACATTAACGTTGGTGGTATGCATGTAAATACGGTAATTTTGCTTAATTTCCTCATGCTTACAGAATGTGCCTTGAGGCAGTATTGTGTGTAATGATCTTAATTACGAGCAAATTAGAAGTCTTAAAACACAGTAGTTAAGTCCACTTAAATTAAAACTTGCACTTAAGTGAAGGAAATACATAATGCAAATGTTTCTTCTCATGCATTTGTAACAAATTCAAGAAATGAATGATGACAAATTAAAATCCCTTTCTTCCATATTCTAGTGTTAGAACAATAAGCAAACATTTGAACCTTTGACCTCCGTGAACCTCATCTGTCCCATTCCTTTTCAAACTTAAAATTTGTTGATGATATCTAAGGAATAATTGTGGCAAAGCTTTATGTTCTGTCTTTCAGCACAACATTGGTTGCTATGTTGACAAAATGCAATATCCATTTTTAAAATAGCACACTTTAAATCGGGGTGGGTGGGGGCTGGACTAGCATGGGACTTTTGCACTAATAAATACTGTTCGGGCTGGATACATGAGAATTATTCAAAAGAGCTGTTTTGATGCTTGCGACTTTAATGTTTCGGCAATACAATCAAAATTAAATCATACAATAATAATACCTATGTGTTCTTTATGTGCTCAACAGATATTACGAACTTCTGAGAGAGTGGCGGGTGTATGATGAAATTGTTTAAATTTGGAGCATGCACAATGGAGAAAATGTCGGCATACCTCTATGCTACTTTCATTTACTGTGGTTAAAATTTCTTTGGATATTGTACTTGTGAAAGTTTTACATGATCTAAGCACAACGAACTAAAACAAATGATCCCTAGTACTTAACAAATTAGCCTAAATTAGTCTAAAGTACGCTGTCTTTAGCAGTTATTAAAACAAGGAAACGAACTTTGCCAGACTAGATAATGCCAGCTTCTGAAAGCGCAATGAATGCATTACAAAGTACATAAAATGTAAAAACAGGTTATCGCGCTTCTTTACCATAAGTGAAAACGACCAAGCGGAACTAGCAGTTTTTTAAAGGTGTACACCTGAAGAAAAGCCAAGCTGTATATTCTATAACCCATATCACACACATCATTCCTTACACCAAAATAAAGGGAATTAAAGTTTCGTTTAACAATACCTATGACATACAAGGTCTTGTTTTAAGTAGCCAGTATTACCGGTGAGGAAAACCGGAGAATTGATTTTTTCTTTTAAAATCTACACAAAATACGAAACTATAGAGCGCCACCTAAAGCTGCGACATGATACCGGTTTAAATCTCTTTAAGAGAGCCTAAATTATTCTACTCGTATAGGAAAGAAACGAAGATATTCCGATTGGTAAGAAATATGAGATGTACTGCTTCATAAAACTGCTTATCATATATTCAATAAACAGTCTCATTAGTTGAACGTTGCTGATACTAGTCAATATCCATCGGTATTGAAGGTAGTTAAGTAAAAAATATTCATCTCATCCTTATGAGGTAAACACGTAATCGAATTTGATGCACTACTGCTAAATATGAATGGCGAAGAGAACGTCAATCACTGACTACGTCATAAATCTGACTGTCACCGGAGGCCGACATAACCGTGTCGCTCAGTCCTGGCGCCATTGCTGAAAAATAGATCTAATTCCCGTCTGAAGACATATAGAATCTATGTTGGGGTTTTGGACCGAGACAAGGAAATCCCAGTCAAAGGGTTACATTATTTGTCTGCCCACGAGGCTTGCCGAGTGGAGAGGCATATAATGTAACCCCGCGAGTGGGATTTTCTTCTCTCGGTCCAAACCCCAACGTAGATTATTTTTCTCACCCTATATTTCCCTTTAAAGTAAAATGAACTCACTAGTGTAATATAGTTCGCGTCCAAATGTTTACATGCGGCCCATTAATACAAATATGTTAACGAGGACTGTGGTGTGACCGTTGCATCCGAAGTACACAGCTTATGCGCGTGAGCAAAGAAAAACAACAACATAAAACATCGCATCGTAATGAGATATTATCAACATTTAATATTAATGTTATATGAAATTAACAATAAATCACTAATATTTATTACAAGAAACTGTTTCATTTTCATCAGTTCCAATTTTGAAAAGGTATATTGTAAATAATAAAACGATACTGGTTACTCAGCTCTACTCTAGTTATACTTAGTACAAGCTGTAACGAAGAGTAGCATGTTGTATTAGATTATTCATTGGCAATTAAGAGATCTGTGTCACTATCGTATATAACTCTCATTTTCTTTGGAGGAGGTGAAACTGTTTATGACATACTTGTGTTGTCCTTAATATTGATTGTAAAATTACCCCCATGTATAAAAGACCCTCCAAATACGGACTCTAGCGGATAACCATTTGCTAAACTTTCAAGTTCACGGATTCTTTGAAAATTTATTTTTCTGTCTTGGAAGTATTGCAAGTGCTACAGTGAAATTTGCTTATGGATTAATGTGTTGATGGATAAATGATTCCTTCTGGCTGGTAAGTGCATTATTTGTCATTAAATATTGTAGGTATATTTTTGATTCAGCTGGGGCACAATGGAGATGCTTAACAAAATTAGAATAAAGCATGTTTGACATAACATATTTCTGGCTGTTAATAAGTTTTTCTGTAGTTGTTAAGAGAGTTGGGAGGCTATGAAGTGTATAGGTCTATAGTCTATGTGCATAGATCAGTGTTTTCTCTCATAGTTCATTTCACACAGCATTGAGAATTTTATCCTATCTGTAGCACAGTCAATTTTCAGGTCAGCGTCATTAAGTGTAGCTAACAATATATAATTTGTTTCATACGAAGTATTTAAAACTAATTAGGTAGCATTAGCAACATTTAATGATGCTGACCCGAAAATGTATTGAGCTAGGCCTGCATATAGGATAAAATTGACCATGCTGTGTGGAACGAACTAGCATAATACCAAAAAGCTCCATATCGTGTGCGTGTGTCTTTGTCTCTCTAGAAATGTTTTTGTATGGTGTGTTCTCAAAGATGGATTGACTTTAAGTTACTATGTTTTTGTAATATAGTTGTTGCTGTTGTTGTTGTTGTTGTTTGATTTTAGAACAACTACGTCAGGCACAGCAGAAGACAACAAGGGTTTCTTTTTTTAAAAGTAGTTCTGAGCACATGGACACCTTGACTGAGACGACTGGTCTGAGATGAATAGACTGAGATAAGAAAAGTAAGGTCAGCAAAACAGCTGGATCTCTATGTCGCATGGGTGAGGAATATCTAACATCCACATTAAATGACGAAATGTTTAATAAACCAGAGACATAAATGCAAGGAGAAAGAAAAATAGTTTTAAAAAATAAAGAAAAAATTATGAAAAATGAGCTACTAGTGATCGTTAGGGCAGCGTGATCATATTCCGACCAGTAGGGTAATTCAGACCGTGGATGTACCTCCCACTGTTTACAACAAAGACATGCAAATTACTTGATGTGTTCTTTGTTTTTATTTGTGCACGTGCGTATGCAAATTAGTAAAGATGTCTCCAGGAGGGCATCGCATGACAAAATGACATAATAGCCTCAGTCTTCTCGCTTCCGCGCGAGTTTAGAAGCGGCATTCATACATTTTTTTTTTATATCTTTTTTTTTCATTCAGGACCCTAGTCAGGCACCAATCATCCAAGATTTGTGTAGCTTTCAATAACATAATAATTATGCTATTTTAGCTTTAAAATAATGCTTTGTCTCTCTAACAAAAAAAAAGTAAAATTGCACCAGTTTTATGACAAATAACAATAGAATGCGATGTTCTGTATAGTGGTCGGATTTACCCCAGGTAACTTTTCATAAGAGGGCAATTCCAACCAAGAACACAAGTTTAAAGACAATGTAGAATTATGATTAGTTTGTATTGAACTTTGAAGAAAAAACTCTAGGAATGAATACGTAACTAAAAACAAATAAATAAAAAATTAAAGGTATAAAGCTAAACAAAAATAAAATGTTAATTCTCTCCACAATTATCTCTATAACAACATCCACAATTATCTATGTAGCAATATCGCTTTCTATCTGCTATCTCTCTGTCTGAAAAAAAGTAAAAACAATTAAAAGCTTTCAAATATGTCAAGATAAACAAAATCTTTGTATTTTACAGATGAAACTTGTATATGTACGGTCCATATATGGTGGTCGGAATTACACATATCAGAGGTCGGAATAAGCCACAACACGGTCGGATTTACCCCTGCATATATAGTCATAACAAAATCACTTTTTCAGTAAGAAGAACTCATATTATATGCTCTTGGAATAATGAAACTTGTTGCAAGAAGCCCGATAGACTGCTTCCCGTATCGTAGATAGGGACATAGTAGGCGGCTTCAATAATGTAGTTATCGATTTCATGTCGACGACCTCAGTGGTCGGAATATGACCAGATTACCCTAGTTTCTACTGTTAGCACGAGAGAGAGAGAGAGAGAGAGAGAGAGAGAGAGAGAGAGAGAGAGAGAGAGAGAGTATAACTGAATATTCATATCGTATATTTCGATGTGATCATGTAGGCACATTTACTCGTCTTTAATTAAATATTATTTGTTGTGTCACGACGGAATTTTTGAGGAATTTTTATAAAATGCAATTTTGGGGATTGTAATTTATATTTGTATAATTATAACAAAGATGATAATTGTTAGAATATTTGTATTGAGCAATTCAAAATTGTACGCCTTTAATAAAGTATATCATTGTTAGAGTTGTATTATTGCTAAACAAATTTTCAGTAGAGATTACTATTGTTCTTATGTACCACAGCATTCGTGTACATTCTAATAAACAAAGGTAGCAACTATACAAGAAAAACGATTTACGCCAACCACATTCCCAGCAGCTGACGTAAAGAAAGGCACAAGGACAGAAATTAAGACAGTTCAAGTCTGAGTTTTGCACTGTATGCAATTTTTGACGAGGCAAATTATTCTTGGAAGCGTAATTCAAAATGAGGGCTCTTCGTGGTTTTTCGGGAGCAAGAGCATCCATCCGCGTTCAATGAACACATACGTTGAAGCTGAGTGTGGCCTATTAACGACAAGGCAAATGTCTGTCAGTATAGAAAAGAATTATATATACACTCTGCTCTCAACAGCCTTCTCAGAATTGCTGCATTCAGACTTCAGGTTCTAACTTCCTTGTTCCAGGTAAGAGAGATAAAATTAGTCTTTCTTTTGATATTTCTCCTAGGTGTCTTAATACATTGACAAGAAACATATTTAGAAAATATTTCACTTACTTTTAAAGCGTCTGTATTCTTTTATTTTTATATAATATTAATTTTTAAAAACAGTGTGTCTTGGATTATTTATATTTATTTAGAATTTGTATTAATTTGTAATTATAGGATTTACTTATGTAGAAATGGTTTCCTACCAACTTCACGCTTACTAATAATTAATTTAGAAACAAAATACCGTTTAAACTACAGAAAGTAATATTTTAGGTTTTTTTTAGAATAAACATTCCATAAAATGTTTTGATTAAAAATAACTTTGGTATTAGTTTGTAACATTTCCCTCTTAAGCATTTTTGGAATATTGGTAATGTATAAGGCATTTAATTCCAAAATATAGAAATTACAGAATGTGTGAAGTTGGTTAGCTGAAAATAAATATTATAGGTTACTGCATTTGTATGGGAAAATGTGAACGAGTTTTTCGGATAGATATACTGCCCAAGGACGAGTTCATATTTTCCCATACAACTGCAGTAACCTTTTTATTATATGCTCAGTTTCTTATTCTACCTAAAGCCTAATTATATAAACAAAAATACACTTCAAGAAATATAATAACTGAATTTATGCTGTATTCCAAACTAAACAGACAAGCGCAGATTCATTAGTACACAACAACAATAGTAATGCACACATAACTCCGCCCAGCTAATTTTGAACTTAGTTGCGCGCTTGACATCACTTTCGAAAAAAGTTGTCATTTTGGTCTACTTAAAATTGAAATTTAGAGTCATACTGTGAATGAATGCGCATTGCAACAACTTTTCCATTTGGTCTGGAATGAATAGATTTGGTATTTTTGTCAATTCTACTAAATTTCGTGATTATGGACCGGATTTATCTGTGCCAATTCTATATGAAGTAACATTTGATTTGTGCAACGATGGTGCAGCGTCTGGACTCATCTGCATGTGTGTTTCTCAGGCCTGGCCCTAGGATGTGCGGGGCCCAAGGCAGCAAGTGATGAGCGCGGGGCCCCAAGCAAACAAAATTGCATTGCGGAGAAGCGCGGGGCCCAAGGCGGTTGCTTCGTTCGCCATGCCCTGGGGCCGGGCCTGGTGTTTCTGCTCTGTCACTGAATGTTTGGAATCATAATGTGGGAAAAATATGAACTCTTTCAATTGTAATTTCAAAAAGACGCTATGGAATAAAATGTTCATTTCATTTTGAGTGCAGTAAGAGGATGTTGTTCCACTTGGAATACAGTCGAAATTAAAGTACAATTTCGAAATGTGTAATCAAGCTTTAGAACCCATGACATTGCTCATGTAATTCGGATTTGCAGAACTAAGAAAGTACATTTTGAGGCAATTCAGGATGTAAAACTGTAAGGATTTTTTTGCCATTCTTATTACCAGATAAAGAAGACACTTTTATGCCTTGTCACTTGCATGCTGTTTGTAGGGACCCCATCAATTTTATGACCTGTCTGGCGCCTATTGCTTAACTAACTCCGAAACGTTGTATCAAAAAAAGGTAACGCGGAATATTACAAAGCAGCTGGTATGTGGCAGTCCTCGAAAAAGCTGTTTTAGTTCATTAAGAAACAAATTTAATCAACCAAAACGAAAAGCGTCTACTACATGAGCGTACATGATTTGTTTACAAAGTAGTTCCTAATACACTATACTACTATTGAGCACACGTGTCGTGCAGGTGCGTGCAATATGACTGTGTTCAATATCGTAAAATATTGTACGATTCTGACAATGTAAAGTTAACGGAGAAAAAATGGGCATATAATAAAACAATATTATTATATATCTTAAATGTATAATTTGATTTGTGTGTATTTTTTCCAGATTGAGTGATGTTTGATTTCAATAAAGAACTGCTGTGTTCAGACTTCAGGTTCTGACTTCCTTTTTCCAGATGGAACCCAGTACATCTTTGCACATACTATCGATGTAACTCATACATCACAAGAGTGGCACCGCCTGCATAAAGGAGGCCAGAATAATGTCTTTCTCTCTTTCTTTCTATCTGAGAGTTGTTCCATCCATAAATTGGGCATGACGAAAAGAATAATACCCAATAAACTGACCATAACAACGGGAAAAAAGAACAATTAATAATTCTTTCCTAAACGTTGCTCTAAAATTTAATGCTAATACAGTTTAACCAAAGTCTATCTAGTCCTAATTACTAAATGTTCTGCACCTTAACTGTCATCAAGAAACTTCCAGACGAATATTGTTTTCATCGCTATGAACTTTTACAATGGTGACCAGGTACTGAACTGGGTCAAGAAAACAGCACGTCGTGTCTAATGGTCACAACACAGCGCAGTATGATTTTATCCAACATCCGTAGCTTTTATTGTGACGTCACAGAGCAACATTCTATCCGGTTTGTACTCGATCACACCTTTAGGTTGACATCCCTCAAAAATATCCACATTCTTGAACATTGAGTTTTGCCGTATGTGCTTGTTGGGGTGTACAAATATGACCTTCCAAAGAAATATGGATGTATGAGGATCCAACTTAAGTGAATATTCTCCATTTAAATGTATGTGTTAACACATTTTCAACAAAACCCCCACCCGTTACTCAAATAGATGATACTGAATGTATGCATAACTAGAATGACTTTCACTATTCAATGTATCGGTCAAAAACTTCTCTTTCACGTAAACACTTACATTTTTAATATCATTGTTTTACCATAAAATGAATAAGTCATAAGCGACTCCAACATGAATATGTATTCTTCCTTTCATTATCAATTACCTATGGACCACAATACCCAAATTCACCCCCAACCAGGACACCAACAATGTGACGATCACGACAATAACATTAGGCGGAATATTTCTGCCTCATATGTTCATAATGGCATCTTCAATATTCACTGATGTGTTGGGTCATTTCTTTAATATTAATATTTCGTTGTGGGGGTTTTGGGCCACGTGAAATGTCGTCGTCTTTAAAAAAAAAAAAAATAATAATTTAAAAATTCGTTTCATTAACTATTGAATGCAAATCAACCATATACTAAACTAGTACTCCGTCGTACTTACGTGCATAATTATCAGGGCGGTATCTACAAAGAAGCGGGAAACCAGGTTACACATGTACGAGCGCACATCCATATCAGTACAGTAATAAGTATTACTATGCATTGTTTATGTTTCGTTGATAAATTGAACTACATTTAAAATGTTCAATAAAACGTTGAAATAATTTTTTGCTTCAGCTATTTTATTCTTTTTTTCACTTAGAGGTGCTATGACAGCCACCAGCAACTTCATCAATGGTAGCAGAGGAGATTGGTTCCAAACAACAGTTGGAATCAGATAACGATGCATATTGTCACCTACACTCCTCAACATTTTCCTGGAAATGATCATGAGGATACCTTACAAGACCATGAGGTCACTGTAAGCATCGGAGGAAGAACAAACACCAAACTTCGCTTCGCAGATGATATTGATGGCTTAGTAGGAGATGAAAAAGAACTGGCTGACATGGTTGAGCGCCTCGACACAACCTCCACAACATACGGGATGGAGATCAGCGCCGTAAAAAAAAAGACAAAAAAAAAAAACTGTTGACAAACAACACATATGGTATCAGTGCAATAAAGTTCAGTGGACAGATGCTGGAAAAAGTCACAAGCTTCAAGTACTTGGGATCACTTATCACAGATGAAGGCTCCAAACCAGAACTACTTTTTGGAGGATTGTCCAGGCAACAGCATCAATAACAAGGCTGAGATCAATATGAAAGGACATTAACATTGTTCTTGGTTCCAAAATAAAGCTGATGTGCTCGATTGTCATATCCATCTTCTGTAAGCTTGTGAAATGTGATTCAAACGTTCGAAATGAGATGCTACTGCATATTTGGCGTCTCATACATTGACCATCTAACCATCAAAGAGGTCCGCAACAGGACTCAACGAGCAATCAAACCCAATGAAGACCACTTGACTACCGAGAAAACGAAAACTGAAGTGGTACGGTCTGGACTAGCAAAAATAATCTTGCACGGCGCATTGAGAGGGTGCAGCAGAAGAGGCAGAGAGAAAAAGAAGTGGGAAGACAACACTAAAGAGTGGACAGGCATGGGGTTTGCAGATTCACAAAGGGCAGTAGGGAACAGAGGCAGATGGAGAGAATTGGTTGTGAGGTCATCTGTGGTGCACCAACAACCTCTTGGGTTACGGGACTGATGATGATGATGATGATGATGATGATGATAATGTTATTCCTATACGTAACGGTATGATTAATATGCTTATTTTTAAGTATATAATAAAAAGGTTATTGACTGAGTATTAAAACATTAATAATGGGCCTTCGGTTATGTGGCGTAGAATGCCCGAACTGCACTACATGCTTAATTAATAGGTGAGTTTTATTTTGAAATCAAGTTAACTATTCAAGATCTCCCTATATTAATGAACGTGGATAAGTTCATATACTGTGTGACCATTTACACATAACGATGCTAATCAACAATTGAAACTCCATCGGCATTTTACATCGCAGGCTAGAAAACATCTTGGATTGTATGTATATAATGGCTATTTTTATGTGCTCTCAAGCTTTTGATTGTTAATACGTCATATTAATTGCATTGACGTTATATTAATTAAATGACATGCCGTCACGAAACTTAACTTAAGCTTGCAGTTCATAATCTATCAGGATACATTACTGCCATATATATATATATATATATATATATATATATATATATATATATATATATATATATATAAGTTTGTGAGTAGATATAAAGAAATATTTCGCGAGAAAGTAGAAACAGTAATATTGTCGCGAATGACGAGGCCTCGAGTGCGTGACAATACAGAATGTTTCCACTTTGCGAGTGAAATATTCCTTTAACAAATTTTTCTTGAACATATAATGGTTCTCTTTTTTTAAATTTTGTCAAAATAAAGCATGTTTTTCATGCGAAATTGAAGAAATTTTGTTTCCGTTGACAAATTTCTTCTCGGACTGATAAAGCGAACTAAACCAACAATATTGCTGGGGTGGGTTATTATACCAACGTAACAGAACACTCTAAAAGAACGTAACAACATCATTTAGTACTATGTAGTAATTGTAGGTTCATTTGAAATGATTTTTGTCTTTATTTTTTGTTTATTTCTGCACTCAGACGTGAATTGTTTGTGTCGGCAGGCTTGAAATCTATTTCGACAACTGACGCTCTACCTTAATTTAGATTATCACTTGATTTCGGCTTGCAATGGACTATCATCAATTCCTGCTTTCTCTTTCGTTTTTAGACACGATTATTATTGCGAAGACCGTTACAAAACGCTACTTGAGCAATTTTTACTATATGAATCAATCGTTCTTATTAACTATGTGTATCATTTGTCGTTCAGTGTAACATATGATACTGTATGGGTGGCACGGAGTATCAAGTAGAAACAGCTCATATATGTTCTGTCGCTGACAATTTGCGTCGCTCATGTGGAAAATTCGTTATAAAAGTTAATAATTGAAACATGTTGGTGGTTCATTTTTACCCATTCTTGATGGCATCTTCCATTGATGAAAGAAATTTATATCCCAGAGAGTCAAAGGTTTCGACGCATTTTCATATACATTCATGAGAGAGAGAGAGAGAGAGAGAGAGAGAGAGAGAGAGAGAGAGAGAGAGAGAGAGAGAGAGAGAGAACTATTATTTTCCCCATATGTTAATATTTAAACCACGCTTGCATATAAGGTGGATTACATGTTACAGATATACCTCCCCACCCCACCCCACGCTATAAATTGACCAATACCTTAGTTTTATTTGTTGTTATTGTTCTTGTTTTGGGATTACCGCCATGTTTCTGAGCATGATGGGCTATACATGGCGTAACGAGACCCCCGGCATTGACGAATGCTGAGTGCAAACCGGCATTGACGAGTGCTGAGTGCAATCCGGCATTGACGAGTGCTGAGTGCAAACCAGCATTAAGTAACAATGGAAATTTTAGTACAGCGTCTGTTGCCGGAATTTACAGCAAAGCTTACCATGACAACACATAATTCCAGTTTAAAAGCAGAAATAAACAAACTGAGGAACCAAAATGCTTACAAATGAAGTCCCAATTGTTACGAGTCTATGCTCTTAAAATAAGTAACAGAAAAGAGTGAAGACAACAAGCTTTTGTAAAATTTAACAAATAATTTATTTCCCTAGAATACAAAGTGAAAAATTAAGAAAAAAGAACACGTGTCAGCTAAAGGAATACTTTCCTGATCAACATCATTCTCAAGAGATTTCTTTGCGATAGCTCTAGTAACTGCACAAGCTGGGTATCAATCAGGGAATTCTTTTTCAATAGGATCGACTTTCTGATCCAAACAAGGCTTGTCAGTTACAAGTGGATTAACCACAACCTTATCTCCAACTAGGTCATTGCCTAGCAATAAATGAATGCCATCAACGGGTAAAGAAGACAATGTTCCGACTGTCATGGGTCCTGAGACTAAGTCTGATGACAAATTTACACAATGGAGAGGAACATTAACAAAGCCGCACTCTACTCCCTGAATAAGAACACTCTCATTATAAGAAGACTTCTCAGAAAAAGGCAAAGTACCTAATATTAAAAGACTCTGAGAAGCCCGTGTCCCTTAAAATTTTAATAGGGATGGGATTGGCCGAATCACCCAAGAGTGATATAGAACCCATGAACATGAATGGTTCATAATTCTCCATAATAAAATCAGACTGGGGTTTATTAGACTCAACAAATGTATTTCTTTCAATACATGACCGTGACCTTGACCTCTTAGAAATAAGAGCATTTGGAATAAGTCTGTCTTGATTCTGATGCTTATTTTTTAATTTGTAGCAATCAGAAAAAATGTGTCCTTTCTTCTTGCAATAGGTACACGTAGGAAGAGATAAGGATTTCTGATCAAGCTTATCAGAAGCTTGATTTTTAAAAAATGTGCTAGATTGAAATTTAGAAGGGCTCGCATTAGGCTGAAATTCTCTTTTACCAGACGACGTCTGAGTAGAAGACTTACATACAAAAGAAACTTTATGAGCTAAGGAATACTCGTCAGCAGTACGATCAGCATTTTCCAAGGTTTCGACCTTATGCTCATCAAGATAAGTCTTAATGTCACTATGGACACAGTTCTTGAATTCTTCAAGTAATACAAGTTGTCTGAGATTTTCGTAATCTTGATCAAATTTCTTGGCTAAGCACCACCTGTCAAATAACTGCTCTTTTTCTCTTGCAAATTCGACATGAGTTTGTCCAGCTTCTTCTGTTTAGTTCCTGAATTTTTGCCGATAAGCCTCAGGGACTAACTCATAACTCTTTAAGATGCATTCCTTAACTAGATGATAGTCAGCACTCTGCTGTAGTGACAGTGAAATGTAAATATCACTAGTTTTACCAGTAAGTACACATTGTAATAATAGAGTCCAGTACTCTCTTGGCCACTTCAAAATTCTCTTTCTGAAGTTCAAGCTTTCTTAACTCTAATTCCATCTTGTATTTTAATTTTTTATACCTTTACTTTTATGTCAGAGTCTGGTACAGACTTACTGATGGAAACCAAAGCACTTTTATCCAAAACATTCTTTTCCACCAAAATACTGGACCAAAATGTATTTTATTTCTTGCTTCGTTAAAAAAGCTTTTGCCCCAGAAAGATCATGTTTTCTGGCAAGCTGAAGCAATTCATCCTTTTTCAAGACGTCTAACTGTTCCTGGTTAGGATTTGAAAGAAAGATCTCCAACTTTGTTGACATTGTAAAAAAGCCTGTTAATTTCACTAAAGATTTCTAAAACGTGAAATAATACTTGGGTAAATCCCAAAAATTCTGAAACTAGGGGAATTTAAATTTAAAAAAAACAAAGTTTTCTGAAATATTTTAGCAAAATTCGTATCCCAAGGACGAACACCCAATCTTCTTTTACGAGGCTATGCTCTTAAAATAGTAACAGAAAAGAGTGAAGACAACAAGCTTTGTAAAATTTAACAAATAATTTATTTCCCTAGAATACAAAGTGAAAAATTAAGAAAAAAGAACTTACGGTTTTACGAATTAAATCCAAAAATAATCCAAGAATTAAAAAATAGAAGTCCTAGTAATAAAAAGTCCTAAATGAAAGAGTCCCGATGAAATCCAAAATGGAAGGCGATGACGTCTGTTGTGGTCAGTAAAGTGCTGTTGTCAACAGTCCTTTGCTGAATCACATAAAATATTATTCCAGTTTTGAATTCAGTATAATTTCCAGTAAATGTCTTTGTCCAAGAATTTTGTCAGAGCACTTATGTATTTCCAGAGAAAAGAATCACTTGAATTCAATAATTTGAAGAAAATAAAAATTCAACCCAAACTGGTCACAACATAATAACAATTTAACGTGTCAATTGTTTGGAGCCCAACTGACAAACTTCTATCAAAACAGTTATGCGCTTAATTAAGACGTAAAACAGATTTTCGGATTAGGGTCAAAAGTTCATTCTTCTAGAAAAAATAGAAGTTTGTAACAATTGATACATGCTCCTTGTCAATTAATCCAGGTATGACCTTGACTTAACTTAATGATTCTTACTCTGAGAAAGATAAAAAAAAATAGCTGTTTACCAAAACTGTCACTGATTCTGAAACGAGGTCAGCAACTAGATACAGTGTTTCTATTATTAGTTGTTTATGTCGATGAAATTAAAAATTAAAAACAAGTCAATCAGGTCAAACAGAACTGAACTCAATTTTGGATAAGATCAAGTCCAGTAAACAATGTTATATTACAATAACATGTAATGGAATCTAAAACAAAATTAAAACAAACAACCAAACAATTAAATTAAGCATACATAACACAATCATTAAAATATTTTGTCATAAGATGTTACATTCTGAAGTCTGTCGGACACAAATACTCTGTGATATTTCTACAGCACCCCCACCCCAGCAATATTCTTTGTTTCAATATTCGCAAGAAATGTGTTAACGAAACAAAATATCTCTTCATTCACATATGCAAACAGTCACTAATTTGAAGAACAAATACATAATTTGAGGTGTAAAATGTCCGTGCTAAGAGTGCTGTCATAAAATTACTGTAAATTTCGGAACTTCTTTCTATCGATTTAGTCATGCATCCACTTATCATATAGGTATAGAATGGAGGATACATGCAAATCAACGGACTTTGCCTTAACAAAATATATAATAAAAAGAAAATTTCCTCTTTTTAGTTGATATAAAGAGTCATTTCACCCATGAAGGGGAAATGTTTATGTATTGTCACTCGTGGCTTCTCCACTCCTGACAATACAATGTTTCCACTTTACTCATGAAATATTATTTATAACTACAAAAAAAAGTATTTATCCTATAAATAATTTTACAGTTCTTTAATATACTTTTAAAAAAGTAATAATTTTATTTTAAATTGTGGTGATATATTTTTTAAGTATTTTTGTTACAGAGTTTGGTTTTCTAAATGAGTTACAGTTTCTTTTAATATAGCATATTTTCTTTTCTTACAGGACATTTTTCATTGTGGAACAAAAAGATGTGATATTTATTCGATTGGCGAAGATTAACCTTGCCTCTTCAACATCCCACCCCCACCACACTTTTCTAAATTCAGCTCACTTTCAACCCTAACCATAGGCTGATTATATACACATCAACCCTAATCATAGGCTGATTATATACACATCAACCCTAATCATGGGCTGATTACATACACATCAACCCTAATCATAGGCTGATTATATACACATCAACCCTAATCATAGGCTGATTACATACACTTCAACCCTAATCATAGGCTGATTATATACACTTCAACCCTAATCATAGGCTGATTATATACACTTCAACCCTAATCATGGGCTGATTACATACACATCAACCCTAATCATATGCTGATTACATACAAATCAACCCTAATCATAGGCTGATTACATACACATCAACCCTAATCATAGGCTGATTACATACACATCAACCCTAATCATAGGCTGATTACATACACATCAACCCTAATCATAGGCTGATTACATACACTTCAACCCTAATCATAGGCTGATTACATACACATCAACCCTAATCATAGGCTGATTACATACACATCAACCCTAATCATGGGCTGATTATATACACATCAACCCTAATCATGGGCTGATTACATACACATCAACCCCAATCATGGGCTGATTATATACACTTCAACCCTAATCATGGGCTGATTACATACACTTCAACCCTAATCATAGGCTGATTACATACACATCAACCCTAATCATAGGCTGATTATATACACATCAACCCTAATCATAGGCTGATTATATACACTTCAGCGAGAGTTAAAATGTTCAATTTGTTAAAATTTGGTTGTTTAACTCATTATTATTATTATTATTATTATTATTATTATTATTATTATTACATTTGACCGTTCCGGTGGCCTAGTGGTTAGAGCGTCCGTCCCGGATGCGGGAGGACGCGGGTTCCAACCCGGGCCGAGTCATACCAAAGACTTATAAAAATGGTTCTAGCAGCTGCCTCGCTAGGAACTCAGCATTAAGAGGTTAATCGGCCCTGTGTCACGATAATAATGTAATTGAGTGGGACATGATGTTACGTGTCTGCGGCAAGAAGCCCCAGTGCTAAACATCACTATAAGTCAAACTGCAGACGTCGTAGCGATATGACCGAAATTTTGTTAAAGCTAAGCTAAAAATCCAAATCACACATTATTATTATTATTATTACAGCTTACCATGTTTGTATATATTTATTTATATTAGTGTTAGTCATATTAATATATAAAGCTTACAATGTACTACTGTAAACCCAAACACGACTTTTTTGTTGATGTTATAATCAACAACAAATACCATACTTCAAAGACTGTGAAGGCTATTGTACAAGATTTATGCACATCAAACATCATTGGTATGCTAAATTCCAAAGTGAAATTGTGACCGATACCGTACGTTGCATTCTGGTAATCTAAGGTACTGTATTCTTTCCAATACCATTATTATATAATATAATTGTGCAATATCCTCAGTGGCTGTCAAAATATGTTTATGCTCCATTTTACCTATTATGTTATATCTATGCAGTTTATTTAGGATTTCAACAAACTCATTATAAATAAATTTGCTATTATTTCCCATATTTCTGCTACCACATAATATTTGCAATTTCTATACTAATTTGTTTGAGTCCTTATAAATACATTTCCTCCATTTTATTTTGCTATTGATTATTTTGTGTCTATATATATATATATAGAGAGAGAGAGAGAGAGAGAGAGAATTATAAATATACACCAGAAAGAACGGAAAGTGCTATCCCTGGATTCTATAGAAGAATGCTTGATAATAGTAAGCAGAATTAATATTTAATACAAATAATACTATCATACAGGTTTGAGAATTTTTAATTCGTATTCTACGGAGATTCGAACCCAGGTCCGCAGGTAAACGGCACCCATTGCCTTGCCTGCACACACCAGCCCATATTCCATCACGACTAAGCACGCATCAACAAAATATGACGCGACTGAATCGGTGTTATGGTATTATATGCACTCGTGTGTAGTAGACACACTCGCATGACGACCTAATAATTAATTCTCATCTATCTACACAGTCATTCCGGATTCCTACGAAAGTTCGAATCTCCGTAGAGTACGAATTAAAAATTCTCTAACCTGTAAGGTATTTCAGAGCATACAGCAATTATAAATTATATCAGGGACCAACGATTCTGGAACAAGGTACTGATACTTTTAAAAAAAAAAAAAAAAAAATTATCTTTGAAGAGCCGGGGAAAAATGTCTTGGTATGATTTATAGCAATGTACCGGCATATTATATCCATGATATTATTTGTCAAAATATTTATTATCTTCAGATATAAGAAAAGAAAATATCTCAGCTTTAAAAACACACACACACACACACACACACACACACACACACACGCGAAAATTATATAGTTAGTACCGCAAATCAAGTGAATTTTCTAAGTGTCTGTTAACTGGTGTATAACTTGCATCTAAAATCAGTTACTTAAGTGGAATGATGAAGCTTCCACCCTGGCTGACTCCCCGTAAAAGTTAATGTGCTCACATTAAAGAGCTTGTTGATAAAAATAGAGAGGACTAATAAATATATAAAATAAAAAAATAAAACACACTTACAAAAGAAAAATATTGCTATACAAAAGTGGTCTCATTATTGAGCGAATCAAACAACTTCTGGCTTTGAAGTCTGATGTTTGCCCTATTTCCAAGGACCAAAAGACAACAGTCGTTGTCGACTGAAGAGTTCTATTTTCTATACTTACCTATTGATCACACGGCACGAACCTCTGATTTCACTCTCGCATATTGTATTTTTATATTTGTTTGACTCATCGCTATGTCTTTCCGAGCTGAATATCAGTACTTCGCGCCATGCACTTCAAAGTACGGCCCATACAACCAGTATAAATAAGTATTCCTATTTAAAATGACTAAACACGAATGCCTAAAATATCCATGGAATTCGCTATATTAGGAAATTAGGGAGAACCCATTTTAAGAAACTAAATGGTTGCTATCATAAAGTCTCATGAATACTGTAATTTTGACTTCTGCTCCAAGAAAATGGCTAATTACTCGGTTTGATAACTCTGTTCCAGCATCGACTCCCCATCATCAAACAAATAATAAGTAAAATCTAACAAATCTTTAAAATGAGAGGTAAATACAAATAGCACATTGTTACGTATATTTAATTTGCACTGTTAATTTTTTTTTTTTAAATTTTGTATTGCATTATCTGCTATTGTAATGTAACATTGTATGTTGGACTTAACCGTGACCAAAATCAAGTTTAGTTTCTACTTGACCTGAATTACTGTCATTTTTTATTCTGTAAACAACTAATGTGTATGGTTTTAATATTATTTTTATTATTAATAGAAGTAAACATGTTCAGTTGTGTTTGGATCTAGGTTATTGGGATTCCTCAGGCGTACCTGACATAGTCCAGGTTATATATTACAATTTTTATAACAGACCTTCTAATTATAATTTACTTTGCAAACATGACGAAGCTTCTTGAAGGTTATTTTCCATTAGGTAATAGTGACTTTTAGGAAATGCTAATTGTGACCTTAGGTCAAGTAGAGGACTATATAATCTTGTCACTGGAAACGTTATTCATTCGTACTTTAAGATCTAGCAGAATCAATTTGTATTATTGTTGTGTCCAAACGTTCATTTGGGCTGGAATTTATTTCTTCAAATTATTTAATTCAATGATTTTTTTTCTGGAAGTACAGAGTGCTCATAAAAATAATATTCTTGGACAGAGACGTTCACTGGGATTTATAGTGAATTCAAACCTGGAATTATATTATTGTGTTTCAACAAAGGACTGTTGGTACACTACGATACAGAGCACCAGAGACACGTCAAGACTTTCAGCGTTGGATTTAATTTGGATTTCTACTAAAGTTTATTCAGAACTGTTATCCTTAGGACATGTAACTGTAATTATTATATGCTCATTTTTTTTCCTCCGGTAACTTTACATTGTCAGAATCGGTCAGTATTTTACGATACTGTACTCACATGAACTTCATAGAGCACTCAAGCGCACAATACGTATGCCCAATAGTGTATTAGGAACTACTTTGTAAACAAATATTGTACACTCACGTAGTAGGTGCTTTACGTTTTGGTTGATTAAATTTGTTTCTGAATGAACAAAAGCAGATGTTTCGTAGACTGCTGCATACCAGCTGTTTTGCCGCATTCCACGTTAACGTTTTTGATACAATGTTTCCGATTTAGGCTAGATAGACGCCAGACAGGTCATAAAAATGCTGGGTCCCTACAAATAACATGCAAGTGACAAGGCATAAAATGTCTTCTTTAGCTGGTAATAAGAATGGCAAAAAAATATACTTACAGTTTTACATCCTGAATTTCCTCAAAATGTACTTTCTTAGTTCTGCAAATTCGAATTACATGAGCCATGTCATGGATTCTAAAGCTTGATTACACATTTCGAAACTATAATGTAATTTCGACTACATTCCAAGTGCAATTACATCCTCCTTACTGCACTCAAAATGAAATGAACATTATATTCCAAAGCGTCTTTTTGATAATTACAAATTGAAAGATTTCACTTTTTTTTCCACAGTATGATTCCAAACATTCAATGACAGAACAGAAAAACATTTGCAAATGTCAACACGCTGCTCCCTCACTGCTGGAATCCGATGTACTTCATGTTGAATTGGCACAGATAAATCCGGTTCATAATCACGAAATTCAGTAGAATCGACAAAAATACCAAAATCTATTCATTCCAGATGAAATGGAAAAGTAGTTGCAATGAGCATTCATTCATTCACAATATGACTCTAAATTTCAATTTTAAGTAGACCAAAACGCCATTTTATTTCGAAAGTCTAGCGCGCGACTAGGTTCAAATTCATCTGGGCGGAGTGCATTAATAACGTTGTTGTTGTGTAATGATGAATCTGCGCTTGTGTATTTAGTTTGGAATACGGCATACATTCAGTTACTTTGTTTCTTGTAGTGTATTTTTGTTTATATAATTAAGCCTTAGGCAGAATAAGAAAATGAGCATATAACATAAAGGTTACTGCATTTGTATGGGAAAATATGAACTCGTTTTGTCGGATGGATATACTGCACTCCCAAGGTCATGCAGTTTTCCATCCAAAAAACTCGTTCATATTTTCCCATACAAATGTAGTAACCTATAATTACAGGATTAATTTGGTAAGTAATTCGCAATACCGTAAGTTCTTTTCTTCATTTTCACATTGTATTCTAAGGAAATAAATTATTTATTAAATTTTACAAAGCTTGTTACCTTTCACTCTATTCTGTTACTTATTTTAAGAGCATATACTGGTAACAATATGCCCAAATTTTATTACGTTAGTTAGTGGATTTTATCAATTACGTAAAATTCAAATAATAAACATCTGCTGTCCTCAAAAGCTTTAGATGACTCGCAGTCTTACGAGGAAATGCATGTAGTTAATACCTTTGCATACGCTAGTAAATAGCCAACAAATGACATTTTCTCTATTTAAGTCGGACATTTTATTGGGGGGGTGGGGGTGGAGGGGCAATATCGGATTTATCCCAACTATCTTTTACATTTGACCACCACAACGACATTTATAATTATAAATAACAAAATATACAAAACACTAAAGGAATTAGGCTATGTAATTAATATTATAATTTTTCAGTTAATCTGTTTAGATATATTTAAGAAAGAGAAATTGATAATGATAGGAATCAAATTATAATAATATTTATATGCCATATATACATTAATAATTTTTTTAAAAACGCCATATGCAAAAAGGTAATAAGCAAGAGAAATAATATTATAATATGTTACTGGATCTCTTTCTCTTTAAAAAAGGTATATAAAACAAAATTTTGAAGAGAAAAACATTTTATTTTCAAATTGGAAAAAACAAAACTTTTAAGAAAACTATGTGGTACAGTATTATGAAAAATATGAAACAAACTGCAAAATATATATTTGAAACTAAGTTCTACAAAATGTTTTAAAAATTTTTGGACAAATATTTACAAAAAAGTTTGATAAAAATATATATAAATATTGAGAAAATGTATTTTTTACAAAAACTTACACAAAAATAGTTTAATAAGCGTTTTCATTAAAAAAAATCATAAAAATATAAATTGTTGAAACAAATATATTTTTAAAAAAATGTAAAATCTCTAAATTCCTTGAAAAATACTTTTGAAAAATATATCATTTCATATCCCTCTAAAGCGCATAAAACACTACTCTTTATACCATCCAAACAATTACAACCTCAATTCAAAGCCCCAGTTCAAAGCCTCTAAAACGCCCATAGGTGTAAGTTTAAAATATCCAGAAAGTACAGTTTTACAACTGCTGTGGGTAATATGGGAGCATAACTTGATTACTTCTATAGAGCACAGCCGACTTCGTGGAACAGAGCTCTAAAAAGCAAAACGTTACAGGTATTATCTACTAAAAACCGTGCGTACTATATACATACATGCTCGTCGAGGCTCACTCTCCTTCACAATATATCACTGCCGTCTGGCTGCTTTGACCAAAGGGTCATTATAATGTGGTATATCACCTTTGGGCCTACGAATTAATACACTTGCACGTTGACTGAAACATTCCTTGTATCACAGATTCAAAACCCAAAATAAAACAAGAGAGTAAACCAGACCGTATGGAGGCTCAGTGGTTCTTCATTGTGAAGTTTTCGGTACATTGTGACACCTGTCGCGTGCTACCTTTAATTACATCAACCATGCGTTACATCACTACAAGTAAAGAATTCTTTACATTTTGCTCCCATTCTGCACTAAAGTCAGTACAGAAAAAAGATCGCAGAAAATTCAGTGTAAATTGTGCGAGATGCAGATATCAAAGTGCGCGGTTGTCTTCAGGTGTCATTTTTACAACCATATGTGCATTGTTGTGGCAGTGGTATTATATTTCGAAAAGTTGCTAAACCACTGCACGGAGTATGATCGACTGAAAGACGTGGTAACCTTCTAAATTGTATGCAGTGTCACTGTCGCTAAGCTACTTTATCTAATAATACTAAATGAAACAAATCGATTTCATATTTCAGACGGCAAAATGTATAGTCACCCCTAAACTTCAAAACCATACCTTCACGCCAGAATGACTACACTGCGTCAATTCCTGTTGCGGCGTTGACACGTGCTTTTTTCCCCACTACCTTGCAATAACGGTACTAGTATTAAGTCAAGCGTTACGATATTACGATATAAATGAAAACGAAAGATTTTGTAAATTAAATTGAAAATAACTTCAAATGTTTAATTCACGCATCAGTGACCATCTTTATTTTCTGTATCGTTCTTGGACGTGTTGAGATATATTATCGCACGTGCCAAACGTCACGGCTGGGTAGTATGTCTAGTCATTGTCTTTATTAAGGTCTGCTGTTAAAATTATTTTGTCTGGGTATCAGAGGTGTATTAAAATTCTTTTGTCTTGGTGTATTCAGTATATTAAAGTTATGTATTGGTGTCAGAGGTAGGATAATGTGAGATCCTGACTCCTTACTGTGCATAGGTTATCGATATCTAGGAGATGATCGACGACGGTGTTATTGCCCGATCGAGTAATTAATAAAATAAACATGAAATTAATGGGTGGAATAACAGATCTAAGCAAAGATACCAAATAGAAAAACAAGAGACCCAGTATGTAAAATATAACAATTTAATCAAATACATAAACAAAATGAAATTGAACATGATATGTGAATGATTAATTTTCTCTAAGAGGTAGAGTTACAAAATTCATGCAAAATTCAATTAGTAGTTCTGTTACGCAGGTAAAACAAATTTCATCATATATTCGAGTGACTGATCGAACTCAAGTTGCCAGAATGTCAGCATCACCTGGTTGCTTCCGGTCTTTCCAAATCACTGTTAGTGATAGGTCGGCATTGCCGTATTTCTTCTCTCTCTCTCTCTCTCTCTCTCTCTCTCTCTCTCTCTCTCTCTCTCTCTCTCTCTCGTCATGTAGCCTCTTCGGGTCATCAATCATATTTGTTGTCGACTGTGCTCTTTTCCACTATGCAATACTGGTATGGAGCTAATTTTACTTGTGCCTTATTGAGACTAGCTCGTACTATGCAGCGGAATCTCTTTTCGTGTCCTCAAATTTCCAAAACACGTCCTTTGAACAATCAAACGAGAAATACTTGTTGATCCACTCAAAAAGTTAGACTGACATAATTTCGCGAGGGAGATTAATTAAAACTTTGAGTTTTGTCTAGACATTCATGTACACTCTCGTTTAGCTTAGACAATCAGGATTACTTTCTCAAATCACCAAAATTTTATAACACTCCCATCGAAGTCAGAGTAACTCTTTCTATACCGTCTTTATTAATAAACATTCTGGAAAATATAATTATTTGACAATTATTTCAAATGGCCCGAGATTTCCCAAAATTTTGGCTCCCGTTTGTCTTAGGTTTGTCATTTTCTGCTTCATTACCTTAAGTTAACAGATCTGTCTCCCCGTCATCGAATAAACTCTAAGTAAAATTCAACGATGCCCCCAAAGAGAGGTTAATCATTACAAACTGCCAAGTGATTGGGAGCCTAGCCCATACGTCAGCCTTATTGGTTATGTGTCACGCTGACCACGACAGAATACACTGCGAAAAATATCTACAAAAGTTTGCACGATTACACTTGGTGTATTCAGCATATTAAAACTATTAAAACCTTATTCGATGAGTTCTGTGTCCTGTAGTTGCCAAGCTTTCAACTATCAAACAAAAATGTATAATATTCGAAGATATCGATGTTTTCGATCATTGCGATAATTTGTGATAAAAACTTGATGCTATTTGGAAAAGTTGACGTTTGGAATCAAGAAGAAATACACATATAGACACCACGACAGGGTTCAGTAGTTACGGATCATTTTATAACAAAAAGGTGTATCTTCGAATCAATAAATAAAATATAAATTATTTGAAATTATTATCATTATTGTTAATATATATATATATATATATATATATATATATATATATATATATATATATATATATATAGTGTTATAGAGTATATGCTGCTGCTGCTGCTGCTATATATATATGTACTTTTCGTCAGAAAAGAGGCTATTTCTTCACTCTAACCAGGAGAAGATTTGGGGATGGGGGTGCAGAGTTAGATGATTAAAGTCATGCCCCGAAAACGAACATATACTACCTTGAGCGTCATTTCTCTTCTCCAACTGCTTCTGGTGTTTTCTCCACTTTGCTCGTCTGTTTTGAAACCACACCTGAAAAGTAAAACCAAACCACACCTGTAAAGTAAAAAGCAATCAATATGTCGTGTTTGTTACCATTATAACTTTCGATGCAGCTGTTGTTGTTATTGTTGTTGCTTGGGTAATTGCCATAGGGAGAAGTCATCAGCTGGACTGGAGCTCAAACGGGGACCCCACTAACGCTAGACGAGTGCTCCACTACAGAGTTGGAACCCATCGACTGGTCCTTCGATATAATTTCCTTCCTTTCAGAGAATGTAGTCAGGGCTTTCCTCATCAGCCGGGAGCCGGGTGATTTACCTGGGTACTTTTACCTTACACCCGGCTAATTAAAAAAACAAACAACTAGTATAACCGTTGGGAGAGGTTCCCCAAGCCCAACCCTCCACTTTGGCAACTCACTCTCCAACTTGAAATCTAATGGAATGCCCTGGTAGTGTATACCATTTACGGTGTTAACACATGTCCTCGTTTCTTGATTATATGTCACCTCGATACGGAAGCTAAAGTCAAATTCGGGGGGGGGGTGGTGTTGTTGTTGTTTGTTTTGTGGGGGGTTGTCTCTTTTTTAGTATGAAAGGACTATTTTGTACAATTCCAAAGCCTCCTCCAATGCAGAGGGAAGAAATATGCGTCACCGGACATGGAATCGAATCCGAAACTTCTAAAAGGCAGATCTAACCACCGTGTGTCTTGAACCAGCTCGCAAGCACATTGCGCGACATAAGAATCGACAGCATAATTATTATATGCACAAATTTATTATTATAAATTATATAACCTTGTTCTTGTGGTATTGTGTTCTCTGCCGTTAAAGTTCCGGAGCAGTATTAAAATCGACATTGTTGCTTATTCAAAACTGAGCAGCTAAAAACAAGCAACTCTGAACGTGACCTCTATCGTCATTTAAAAAACAGTGACGTCGCAAACTCAGAATCTGACATCTATCGTCATATACTTGTACCCTGAAGTCCAAAAACTCAGAATCTAGCATCTGTCGTCATTTACTAGTACCCTGAATTCCAAAATATCAGAATCTGACATCTATCGTCATTTACTTGTACCCTGAAGTCCAAAATCTCAGAATCTGACATCTATCGTCATTTACTAGTACCCTGAAGTCCAAAATCTCAGAATCTGACTTCTATCGTCATTTACTAGTACCCTGAAGTCCAGAATCTGAGAATCTGACTTCTATCGTCATTTACTAGTACCCTGAAGTCCAAAAACTCAGAATCTGAATTATATCGTTATTTACTAGTACCCTGAAGTCCATAAAGATATGTATATCAAATAAGTCCCTGAAAGTATGCATATTACTTTTTTGGGGATCATAGGAAGTTTAGTTTTTAATGCAAACTATATATTCCTTTCTAAAGAGATGTTATTATTATTAGTTTTATCATTAGTATTGACGGAAGTTCGGACTCATGTATATATATATATATATATATATATATATATATATATATATATATATATATAACGCCATTTTTCAGCACACGATAGGCTATACATGGCGGCCAGTATTAATGGTGGAGGAAGAAACCGGGAAATCCGCGGAAAGAACCACCGACCCACGAGAAGCTACTGGCAAGCTTTCTCACATATCCACATTCGCTGAATCTTAGACTTGAACCCACGCAGACAGAGGTGAG
>JAECUM010030194.1:0-58399 GCA_016617855.1 Megalonaias nervosa
TGATTGACAATAAAAATTATGTAACCTCAGATATAATGAAACAGAGAAAACAAATTTATAGAAGAAAAATAGTAGGAGGATTTTTAGGAAATATATTTACTAAAGTTATTGAAAATGTTCCGGGAATCGAGCGTAAAGTTGCACCAATTGCACTTGACGCAGGTAAAGCTTTTGCAACTGGAGCTGCATCTGCCGCTGGGACTGCGGTGGGACAAAAAATAGCTGATAAAATTAAAGGAGCACCGTCTACATCTGAGATAAAACAAGTTATATCAGAAATCGCTCCAACAAAAGAAACTCAACGTGCTATGATAACAACAACGAAACAACTTTTATCACCAAAAAGCGAGCAGATTATACAAAACTTAATATCTAAAGTAACAGCGCCGAAATGAAATTTTATATAATCTAATAAATAAAAAATGTATGTTAAAAATTATCTCGATTTAGCAGAAACTTATGACATCGATGACACTGTAACAGAATTTGAGTATGTTGAGTATCTCGACAAAAATTCTAATGAACCAAATAAAGCTGGTATTAGAACATTTAATACTCGAGACAAAGATGTATTTCTACTTCCTTACAAAGCAATGTTAGAAGTTCGCGGTCAGATTATGACAGTAGGCAATTCGCCTGTTGCAATTGCAGCTGGAACAGAAGTAGCTCTTATAAATAATGGCTGATGCTTATTCAAAAGTCCTAGATATCAACTAGCTAATCAAACTGTAGAAGATATTTCAAGTCACTTACAAGTTGCAAGTACAATCTTAAATATTATTTCGTTTTCCGATGATTACTTGAGATCAACTGCAACGAACATGATGTGGTTTAAAGATACTGGACGTGGTTTAGCTGAATCGGCCGAACGTTTCTCGAAAGGTGTTTTATTACACGGAGCTGACGCTGCTGCAGTTCTTGTAATTGTAAGAACTTTTCTTATTGTTAATGCGGCCGCATTAGGTATAGCCGCACCAGCTGCAGACGCTAATGTAGACGTTGTAAGAGTCTCGCTTACTGCTGCTTGTAATGATTTAGGTATAGCCGCACCAGGAGCAGCTGCGACCGCTGTCGTAATGTTAGATTTAATCAACAACACAATTAGCGCAAGAAATGTACGTTACAATGAAGGTTATGCTAAGAGAAAGGCACTTGCAGAAGGATCACGTTAAATTACAATGATGCTGCCATTAAGTACAATATTTGGATTTTGTCGCGATTACAACAAAGTATTTCGTGGAGTTAAACATACACTTATTTTAGATCGAGCAGAACAAAACGACTGCTTCTTTAGGTCCGGCGGAGCTGATGTACAGTTTATCATAAACAAACATGCTTTGTGGATGCCACGAATAACGCCGTCGATCACTAAAATGTCAGACCTAAAACATACGCTTGAAAACCGCACAAACAAAATTTATTTTCAGCAACATAAAATATATCAAACAGCTGTTCAAAATAACACCGACTACACATGGAGAGTCACAACAACATCAAGCGAACAAAAGCCACGGCAATTATTTGTTGTATTTCAGCAACAAGCGCGACGTGGTAACCAACAACAAAATAATGCGATATTTGATAATGCCGATGTTAGACGTATATATGCTAGAATAAATTCGAAGCAATATCCAGAACGAGCGATAGAATGCAATTTTGCAGATGACGCTAATAAAAATGTTACTCGACCTTATATGTACCTACTCGACGCAATACAAAAATATCAAGATGTCGGAGATGGATCTCAAATATCAGTAGAGGAATTTCGTACACTTTATCCAATACTTTATTTTGATGTTAGTAAACATAGCGAGCGAGCAGTTGATTCGACAGCTGATATTGAAATTACCTGGACACTTGGAGCAGTTCCAGTAGCGCAGTTGTACGTGTACGCGCTAGTGATCAGCGACAGATTTGTTACGATAGATTCCGTTGGAGGTAAAATGACAGTCCAAGTTTAATCTACAATCATTATATAAGATGACAAAATATATTATAAAAGAAATATATTTGACCGATGGCCAAGTTAAAAAATTAGCAGCTGCTGTTGCAAAGCAGAGACAGGTATCATTAAAAATCAACCCTGATATTTCTAAAGGTATTTTAACAAAATTAATGTTGACAAAAAAACAAGTAAACAGGTACGATCGTAAAAAACCTTTTGTTTTAAATTTAAGTGCCGCACAAATAACAGCGATGGCAAAACAAGGTGGTTTCTTTGGTCCGGCATTATCAGTGATAGCCAGCACGTTATTACCTAAAATTTTGCCGGTGTTAGGTACATTAGGACTAGCAGCAGCGTCTGGCGCAATATCTGGTGCAACGAAAAAAGCAGTTGAAGGTCATGGTATAAAGAAAATAGTCTAAAGATAAATTTTATGTGACTAATAAATATAATGCCACAACGAAGAAAAACAGCAACGAAAAAAAAAAGAAAACAACGAAACGCCGGCAGACGAAACAAGGAGGATTTCTTCCTTTACTTTTAGCGGGACTAGCGGGAAGTATACTACCAAATCTGCCGGGAACACGGCCTCCCCGCTAAGTAACTTTGATATACTTGATAAGCTAGGATCGGTTCCCAGATTTCATGGAGTTTATTCTAAAGATGAACTCGACACCGAAGGTGTTGCATCAGGTGGTTCGTGTGCGATAAATATACAAGATTTCAATGACGGTTCTGGTACACATTGGGTAGCAGTTTATAATAACAATTACTTTGTCTCGTTTGGACTTCCTCCGAGTGATGCAATAAAAAAATATATAAACAAAAAATATAAAATAATATATTATTCGTCCAATCAACTTCAACCTGTTGGAACTTCTGCTTGCGGATGTTATTGTATAATGTTTATTAAACAAATATCTCAATCACCTGACAATGTCAGGAAATTTAATTTTTTAACGTTTATTTAACAGTTTGACAAGAAACCTTCTCGCGCTAATGATGAGATTGCAATAAATTTTTGTAAAGATATCTAAAGCTTGCAATACATTTTTGTAAAGCTATCTAAAGCTTGCAATAAATTTTATCTAAATTTATAAATATATAATGTCAACATATTGTCTCAAATGTAAAACTAAAACAGAAAATATCAATGAAACAACAGAAAAAACAAAGAACAACAGGACGATGCTGAAAAATATTTGTGCAATCTGCGGAAAAAGAAAAAGTATGTTTTTAAGAAATTGTCCGGAGCTGGTTGCCCTGACATTATTTTAGTAGATGATTAACTGAAGATAAGTATCCACTGGTTTTTATTTTTTGGTCCGATTTTTCATAAATTTTTCGTTAATTTTTGCTGGGTTTTTTTGAGAAAATATTGAAAAACATGAAAATTTATATTGAAAAGTGCTGGGGTTTTAAGCCTCGATAAATGAGAAATTTAACAGAAAAATTAATAAACCCCTGGGGTTTTGACCCTCGAAAAACCAGAAATTTGCGAGAAAAAAATTATCAGAAAAAGGGTAAATTGGTTGAAAAAAGTGGACAAAATTCAATTTTTCAGAAAATATTTATCAGATTTGTTAAACTGCCTGGGGTTTTAGCCCTCGGAAATCAGAAAAATCGTTAAAAGAACAGAGTTTTTACCCCTGGGGTTTTAACCCTCGATAAATCAGAAATTTAACAGAAAAATTAATAAACCCCTGGGGTTTTGACCCTCGAAAAATCAGAAATTTGACAGAAAAACAGGTAAAATTTAATTTTTCAGAAATATTTTGTCGGTTATAATAAAATTATTATTTTTTTAAAAATTATTTTAGTAGACGACTGAAAATATAGAATGATATGCAACTGCGATTCTGACAGAAATTTATGCCTCGAGCAAAATAAAATTGTCACATACTGTCAACGTTGTAACAACAGAGAAATAATTGGAACAGGTATAGATATACATAAAGTAATTGGCAAATTGCCAAAACCAAAAGGCGGCTGGACATTACCAGGTCATAAATACACTGGACCTTATAATCCTCTAGACAAACAACTAGTTGAAAATGATAATCCGCTGCCAGGACAAGAGCCTTACAATCAAGTTGATTCAATAGCAATGTGCCATGACATTTGTTATCGTGACATTGAACGTCCTGATAACATTCGTGTAGAAAACTCAAAATCAGACTGCGATAAAGTAATCTTAGACAAACTTCGTGATATGGAGCCGACAAATATGCGAGAACGTTTTGATAGAAGGCTGGTGCAGGGTTTTATTGGAGCAAAATATAAACTAGGACTTGGGAAAGACTTATATGATGATCTAGCAGCCGAACTACACAAACCTAAAAAAGAAAGTTTACGCGACGTAAAGTTGTTGCAAACGCCGTTGATGATATCTGGGCGATAGATTTAGTTGATGTGTCAAATCTAGCCGAATTTAATGATAATAAGAAATACTTGTTTAATGTCATAGATAATTTTAGCAAATATGCTTTTAGTGTACCTGTTTCAGATAAAACAGGAACGTCGATAACTGATGTGCTAGAACAAATAATAACAAGTACTGAAAGAAAACCAAATAGAATCTGGACCGATCACGGAGCAGAATTTTTGAACAAAAAAATATCAAAAAATATATTACAGGAAATGAGGGAAAAAGCGTTGTTGTCAAGCGATTTAATCGCACGCTAAACGAAAAAATACACAAGTATCTGACAGCTAAAAATACCAATAAATATATTGACAATTTACAAAACATTGTTGACAAGTACAATAACACGAAACACCGAACTATTAAAATGTCGCCAAACGATGCAATTAAAAATCCGATTCTTGCAAATGAAAATATGTACCGCAGACATAAATTTAGAGTCGGTGATAAAGTTAGAATTTCTCTGACGAAAAAAGTATTTGAAAAAGGATTTACTCCAAACTGGAGCGAAGAAGTATTTGTTGTTGATAAAGTACTTTTAACAATACCTGTAACATACGCGTTAAAAGATTTATTAGGGGAACCTATAACTGGCAGTTTTTATGAACAAGAACTACAGAAAACTGAACAAGATGTTTTCGTTATTGAAAAAGTTATCCGAAAACGCGGTGACAAAAGTTTAGTTAAGTGGCGCGGGTATAGCGATAAATTTAATAGTTGGATACCAACTAAGTCGATGCAAAATTATTTATAATGTTATTGTAAATTTGTTCGTATTTCACAAGTACAGATTTACATTTAATAGTTTTACATAACGAAATTAAATGTAATTTTCTTTCATTATCAACTGGCATTAAATTAAATATCTTAGCAAAAATAAAATCGTATTTTATGCTCCTTCGCTGGCCAGTTATTTTTAGATTTAAAAAAGGTTTGATAAGCTGCCAAAAAATTTGTTGTTCGGCAACAGTAAAATCAAATTTTATTATTTTTTTAGCAATGTGATACTTAACATTATATCGTCCAGTTGTTGGTCTGCTGTAATTTTTTCTGTCAGCGACGGCGACTATCTCATCTTCGGATTCGCTGTTATACAAAATATCATCTTCCCTATAACTAGCAGATTTGTCTATTATATCGCTGGTGATTTTAACATTGTCTGCGACTTTATCGCTAGTGATTGTATCTTCCGCGTATATTTCAGAAAGTCTTTTCATCAAGTTCATATTATAATATACTTTTATCTAATTTATTGTCATAAGATGACCACAGAGATGAAATCTCCTGATGTAAAATATCATCAAAAAGTTAATATATTAAATTAAAAGGAACTAGCCGAAGCAGTTCGAAAATGTCTGTCGGGTTATAGTGCATATTCTGTTGACGTTATTGTAATGCCCGGCGAAAATGATAGAATATTACTAACAGCAGCAGAAAAAAATAAACTTAATGATAGTGCTTTTATAACATTAAAATTTGATCGCGATGATGTTTTGATGTTTGCACATAGCTGTCTTTCTAAGACAGAATTACGAAATATAATCAATCATCATATCTAAAGGTAAACCGAGCATTATATTTGCTTGAAAAAGTTGTTATTACTATTTCATCAGCATTAAATTTTACAGACCTAGGATCAATATTAAAATGTTTCGCCGCAGATGTGATTGAAAGAAATTTGATTTCCTCGTACATTTTGAGATTCAACGAAACAACAGGTTTTGCCGGATATCTAAAATTAATGCCACCACCTCGTCCTTTTCTTACATTTTCCTGCTGGGTAACTAGTTCTAAATTTTCCAGTCGATTGTTGGTCTTTACGTTATTGATGTGATTAATAACCAAACCATCAGGTATAGGTCCGTTAAACACCTCGTAAATAAAACGATGGCTAAGATAATTAACTTGATCGGTTAGTGTTCCTCTGACAGTTACGCTAAGATACCCCATATTATTCATAAGACCAATAACTTTTTTAGTTTTTCTTCTTCTAATAATTCCCTTATCATTTGCCTCATATAAATCAAATACTGGATGAGGTTGATACTCATCTTGTAAAACTAAATTTTCAATATTGTCATCGCGAATCGAGCCATTTACTTTATATACACGTCGTCCTTCTGGAATATCATCGCCTAATAACGTGTAAATAACATCTTTTCTAAACATTTCAATCATATTTGTGTCATCACCTTTCACTGAAATTATCATTCCAGCTGGTGTTGGTCTACCAATAGATATTTTAGATTTTATGTTAATAACCGAACCTAATGCATTTCCAGCATATAGGTTATACTTCGGATGAACATGATAAGTTTCTTGCTCTTCCGTTGTCAGTCTCATATATCTCAGAATTTCTGTCATTATACTATAAGGATTTTATATCTCTAATTGATTTTTCAACTAGCGCGCAGTAAGTTATCGATCAATTAGATATATATAATATTACGCTATAGTATAGCAATGTTGAAATTACGTGATATAGCCAAGAAGAGCCTTATGGGAGAACCTGAAAAAATAGCGACTGCCTTTATAGGATTTGACAACAGTTATCGGTTTGATAAACAAATCGTACTAGTAAATTTCACTGCAACAAATCTCTATCATTTGCTAGAGCAAACTGTAAAATGTGAACTTGAAAAACATAAGGGTCTAAGAATATTAGTGCAATATCACGTTATATTTTCAAAGCTACTTGTGACGGAGGGATCGACTGACGAGGAAATCGCAAACCCTTACATTAATGCAAAATCAAGGCGTGTTTTGCTTGAGACTGATCTTTTATCACTAGCTGATGAAATACGCCAGGAAATTTGGAAAAAGATAGAAGAATTTACTGAATCGGGTTCGGGTTGGAAGTTTGAAATTATTACGGAAATTTTATTTCATACAATCAAATATAACGTATTACGCGGTAGTTCGTATATTGACCTGCCACAAAAAATAAAAAACAAACAATGCTGTATAAACGTAAAGAACGTCGATAACAGATGTTTTCAGTGGGCTATTCTTTCTGCGCTATTTCCAGCAGAAAAAAATGCTGATCGTGTTGACAAGTATATTAGTCACGTATCAAAATTAAATTTTAATGGCATCGACTTTCCAGTTGCAGAAAATCAAATACTAAAGTTTGAAAAGCAAAAAAATGTTTCAATAAATGTTTTCGGACTAGATGAAAAAGAAAACGTCTATCCGAGATATATATCACAAAAAGCTTCACAAGTGACTATAAACTTGCTGTTTTATAAAAATCATTACGTTTGGATCAAAAAACTTTAATGGACTAGTTGGCAGACAGTATAATAAACGAAATCAAAAAACGTTCTTTTGTTATCGCTGTTTGCACGGTTGTGAAAACAATGAAACATTACAAAAGTATTTGCAGTACTGTAGTGATGTACAACGAATAACGATGCCGTCCAAAGAAAATAGTTTACTGCAGTTTGTCAATCACAATCACAAACTAAAAATTCCTTTCGTTATATACGCCGATTTTGAATGCTTACTTCAGCCTGTACTTGGCGTAGAAAATAATCCTAACCAATCGAGTACAAGAAAAATTCAAAACCATGTTCCATGTGGGGTAGCGTATAAGATAGTTTGTTGTACTGATTCGAGATTATCCAAACCAATCAAATTATATCGTGGTAAAATTCCGGCTGTTTGGTTTATCAAGCGGTTAATTAGCGAAGTTGATAATATATTTAATCGCTTAAAAAGAATAACTCCAATAATAAAACTGACATCTCAACAAGAATCTGATTACGAGCAAGCAGAATTTTGTCATATTTGTGAAAAAGCTTTTGACTCGCCTGATAATAAAAAAATACATGACCATTGTCATTTGACTGGACAGTATCGTGGAGCGGCTCATGATCAGTGTAATTTAAAATTTCATGCTCCAAATTTTATTCCTGTAGTTTTACATAACTTTCGTGGCTATGACAGTCATATCATTGTAGAAGCTTTTGGTGATGAAAATATTAAAGCTAAACTAAAATTAAATAACATAATAAAATGTATTCCAAATAATTTTGAAAAGTATATGTCAGTAACGCTCGGCAAATTACGCTTATTGACAGTCTGCAATTTATGGCAGCATCGTTAGATGAGCTAGTGAAGGCTGTAGCAAGTTTGATAACCTGCGAGACTGTTTCGGAGATAAATATAATCTACTGACTAAAAAAGGAGTATTTCCGTACGAGTATCTCGACGATTGGAGTAAATTTAATGAAACGTCTTTACCTGACAAGGACAAATTTTACTCACAGCTGAAAAATGAAAATATAACCGGTGACGAGTATAAATATACACAAGATATTTGGAATAAATTTAACTGCAGAACATTTGGTGATTATCACGATTTATATTTGAAAACGGATGTTTTATTGCTAGCAGATGTTTTTGAAAGTTTTCGTCGAGTAAGCTACAGCAATTATGGACTAGATCCTTGTTGGTATTATTCTGCTCCCGGGCTGTCATGGGATGCTTTGTTAAAGTTTAGTAAAGTAAGGTTAGAATTACTGACTAACATTGACATGTTTAATTTTATCGAGAAAGGTATACGAGGCGGTATTAGCGTTATAACAAAGAAATATGCTGAGGCAAACAACAAATACCTAAAAGGGTACAATCCTAAACTACCTTCGAAGTATATAGTTTATCTAGACTGTAATAATTTGTACGATTATTCTATGGCAGAACCAATGCCTTTTGGTGGATTTCGTTGGATTACAGCTGAACAATTTCTATCAGAGACAGAAAAAAAGATACCTGATGATATTTCGTATTTCGCTGAGGTTGATCTTGATTATCCTATTTCGCTACATAATTTACACAACGATTATCCTTTCTGTGCGGAATCAATGATAATAGATTATAGTTTGTTATCTCAAGAACAACAAGCGACAGCATCACCAAGACAAGATTCTATAGTAAAAACACTAGCAGCAAATTTACTCGATAAGAAAAATTATGTTTTGCATTACAAAGTTTTAAAACAAGCAGTAGATGCTGGTCTTGTTCTGAGAAAAGTTCATCGTGTACTAAAATTTAATCAGTCACCTTGGATGAAAGGTTATATTAACTCGAACACTTCGAGAAGAGCTGTAGCGAAAACTGATTTTGAAAAAACTTCTTTAAGCTTATGAACAATTCCGTTTTTGGTAAGACGATGGAAAACATCAGAAAACGGGTAAATATCGAGCTAGTTAATGATATCAACCGCAGAAATAAACTTGTGTCGGACGACGATTTTGTTAGCATGAAAATTTTTAATGAAAATCTTGTCGCGATACAAAGAAGAAAAACAAATCTAAGACTAAACAAGCCGATTTACGTTGGAGCCTCTGTGTTAGATTTATCGAAGTGGCTCATGTACGATTTTCATTATAATTTTGTTAAAAATCAGTGGCCGTCAAGTAGACTATTGTGCACTGATACCGACTCGCTCGTGTATGAAATTGAATGTGAGGACGTCTATCAGGGTATATACGACAATCGACATCTGTTTGATCTTTCCGATTACCCTCGTGACAGTAAATTTCATGACGACACAAATAAAAAGGTTATTGGTAAGTTTAAAGATGAAATGAACTTGAGCATCATCAAATACTTTATCGGATTGCGCAGTAAAATGTACGCGTTATTGTTAGATAATAATAAAATAACGAAAAATGCAAAAGGTCTGCCTCGCGATTTTGTTAAAAAGTTTATGAAATTTGATGATTACAAGTACGCGCTTGATGGCGGTGTTAGTTTTATAAGAGCAATGGCTATTCGAACGAATCATCATAAACTCGAAACAGATATCATTATCAAACGCGGATTGAGTAACTTTGATGACAAACGTTATTGAGAAAATGGAGTAGATACATTTGCACTTGGGTACTGTCGCGATGATAGATCTATACTCGATATTATATTCGATGACTAAGGTATGTAATTTTGTGTGAACAATAAAAATAATGTTTGAAAATTTGACAGTGACAAATAGCTACAATAGCAAGATCAAATATCTAATGATGGACGGCAAACAGTTGACAGTTGAAGTTAATAATGAAACATCAGGTATATGTTTTACCGCAGCTCGTGACAAGCTAAAACTTTTGCTTATCAGATCTGATGACAGCAAATATTTCAATTACCTTGAACAATTGAGCCAGAAGCTATCAGCGGAATTTAAAAACTTTCATGATCCGATAAGTCAACAAAAATATACTAAACTCACCATCGATTTCGATCGGTCTAAAATATATTTTATCGACAACAAATATCCTCTTAACAGACCACAAATAAAAGATTTGTTTGAGTCTCGTCTCTGTGTGAGCGGTAAAGTAAAGTTTAGTCTCTATTATCATGATGATGAAATATTTCTAATATCAACGGTTGAAACATTGACAATTGGTGACGAGGTATAAAAATATAAATAATGTTTGAAAATTTTCACTTACCTTTTCGCTTGTGAAATGTCCTCTTGAAAATGAACACTACGAAAATTCTGACAGCTTTATATACTGCAATAACACCTACGCATCACACGATTATGAGTCATTCTGGAAATTCCATGTGATTGAGTCACAGTGAACAGGTAAGTGAAAATATTTTAAGGGTGAGGGTTTTTGAGATAGGAAAATCCTCATTTACATATATTTCATTGCTTAGTGTATAAGGCCGTACTGAAACAGGTGTGCTTTATCGATTTCATGTAATGAGAGTATTGATTGATTTCCAGACTGCGTATATGAGGCAACATCTGTTACAAACAAAATCCGGTAGATTTATTTTATAGTCTTTTGGAAGGCTGGTTGGGCAATTTATATTTTTTTAGAGCATATTTTATTTGTTTAATAATCAAACAGATAACAGAATAACTGTTCTATCTTTGATTGCCTCGCTGTGAAAGTGATTGTAGTAGTAGATAGAAAGGCTGGGGGTGGGGTGGGGGGGGGGGTGGGCTCATTTAATCTCAAAATATATTTGAGCTAGAACCAGCTTTTTAATTTTGGGAAAATCGTTTTTTGGGTGGAATTTTGGGTCCCGAGAGAGTAAATTTATATTTGTTCTGAGAGTGGGGAGGGGTCTCGGAGCCAAAACCAGCCTTTCTATCTACTACTGTCCCTCCATATGCATATACACATACAGCTCATCCCTCCATATGCATGTACACATGCAACTCATCCCCCCATATTCATGTACACATACAGCTCATCCCTCCATATGCACGTATACATACAGCCCGTCTCTCCATATGCATGTACACATACAGCTCGTCCCTGTACACATACAGGTCGTCCCTACATATGCATGTACACAGGCAGCTCATCCCTCCATATGCACGTAAACATACAGCCCGTCTCTCCATATGCATGTACACATACAGCTCGTCCCTACATATGCATGTACACACACAGCTCGTCCCTGTACACATACAGGTCGTCCCTACATATGCATGTACATACACAGTTCATCCCTGTATACATTCAGCTCTTCCCTCCATATGCATGTACGCATCATCCCTCCATATGCATGTACGCATACAGCTCATTCCTACACACGTACCCAATGTACCTAATGCGAGCGTGTGTAATGTGACTGATTTTTCTCATACACATATGTATAGGAACTGGGAATATTACTTTATTGTATATACTTTTATTATATAGTTGGTAACTGAGAGTATGAAAGCATGAATATTTACATGCTAGAAACATTTCTCTTGTGAGAGTTTGCATGCCTCTTAGTCTCAGGCTTTAGTTCAACGCTTAGAAACTATTGATATCAGCACTACCATCTAACAACATACTTCTGATATACAACTGACATCTACTCTTTCCTCCATATTTGCCCCTAGGGATCTAGCCAAGCCATATAGACTTGGGTGTGAGGATCAAACCGCAGTAGGTACTACGTGTGTTTGTCACGGAATTGAAAAAATCCTTTGTTATTTATTAAATACATTTGCTCGGGTTTCGTTTTTTGTGTATAACGATGCCCGAGGGTGATTTATGTCTATTGTACAGTGAGTTCGGTTCATCCTATGCCGCACGTGGGAAGTGCTATCGATGGGAAAAATCGATGTTCATCACGTGCACAGATGATGTTGGGCTACATCGTATGTGTATTAATACCTCACCGTAGGACGAGAACATTACACTACGGAAACGTCTTGTCAGTGAACAGTCTACTTAAGGACTTGCACATCTCCAGCTGTAGGGGTATATGAGTTATTGTTTAATTTCATATGTATATTATAGGTTATAACTATTGTACTACCAGGTTTATTTTTGTATATTTTCTATGTAGCTCCGGCTTGCGTAGTATAATGCAAATATTTTCTATTCTTGTATGTGACTTAACAGGAGATCTATATTAGCAATAAAGTTGCATTTTATTAAGAAACGTTTAGTACCATATGATTGTTATCGGACATGGGTAGGTTCACTTCTGAACCTATTTATTGCTTTGTAATGTTGTGTTGATAATGTAATTTGTATAGCTTATCGTAAATAACGTCATTACGTGTTATCGTATATGTCCGTGTCATTCTTAGTACACGGTGTTAGATGTATTTTCAGCTGATCAGAGTTGACGGGGCAGCAGCTGTAGAGCTGACCACAAAGTTAAATAGCAGCTGTAGAGCTGACGGTAGTGATCAGAGTTGACGGGATAGCAGCTGTACAGCTGACCATAAAGCTGAACAAAGCAGCCATAGAACTGATTGAACAGTGTTTTGCTGGTTGAGTAGCAGGTGATTGGACGTTGTTGACCGATTGGTGGGCACTGATTGCCTCACTGACCAAGCGATTGAATGATTGAATGGTAGTCGATGATTACCTGTAAAGCTGACTTCATGATTGACCAGTGTGACTGGTAGCCAAGTATTCTAGTGACGGAGTGTTTTGTGTAACTCCATACGTATATTCTTTTAGCCGTGGGCAAATTTTGGGGTTTGTTATACGCAGTGCTTTGTGACTGAAAAGATATATTGTATGATATCTGTTCCATTTTTTTACATCATTTTACTATTTGAGTAAAGTACATCATTTTTCATTATTTGAGTGAATACGTCATTTTTACCACATGAGTAAAGTACGTCATTTTTACTATTTGAGTAAAACACGTCATTCTTTTCGTCGTGTGAAATTACTGTGAATCATTAACCTTTGTCCTTTTACTGTGTAAGGTCATTTATTTGTATTCACATTTATGTTACATTATTAGGTTTGTGCGGATTGTGTTAATTTTGTCCAATATTTGGATCTTATACACGCACGTATTAATCATAATTCTTTGTCATTTGAGTCATTCATCAATAAACATTGTAGTTTTGTCACCATCAAAAGTGTTCTGTTATAAATCCGAACCCAACCCGGTTATCTTGTTACAGTGTTACATGCAGAGAATTCAAAATTATTTGTTATGTCGTTACCTATTTACCTAAGATTGGTTACTTATTCCTTATTCATGATTGAACAAGGAATAAGTAACCAGTTACTGATTGAATAAGGAAGAAGTAACCAGTTACCGATTCAATAAAGAATAAAGTGTTCGACGATGCACGGTGGAAAAAGTAATTGTTTCCAGCAGGTGTATCGTTTATTGTCTCACATAGGCGATATAAGGAGAGAAGCTATGATGATAGTGAAGTTTGCAACTGGCTATTTCAAGTCGGGTATTCGAGATTCAAGATTCCGTATTCAAGCCTTGAGATGTGAATAGCTCGTCACTGAATACGCAGTTTTAAAAGAATCATATGAAAAAATATTTTTTGTGAATGTGATCTCGTATTAGAGCTTCAAGAATTCGCACTCATCTTCTGTTGAACATGTCATTCAAATTACTTTTTGAATTCGCTCTCCAGAACTTTCGTTATGCGAATCGGAGGTTCTAATGCGCGCAAACGAGTGTCGGGTAAGCTTGTATAAAGAACTTATTATGCGAGAAGAAGAGATCGAGTTCTCATTTTGCTGAGATCACAAGATTGATAAGTATTTTCCTTATTGATTTTACCGTTGTCGTGCAATCCTTTCCAGTGAATGACTCTTATGGCTTCCAGAAGCAGAGGTTAACTCACAAAATATGGATACCTTCAGATCGACCATAGGTGGGGCTCACATTATCTGGATAAAATTTCAGTTGCGCAACAGATCAGTAGTAGCAATCGTTCTATGGAGAAAAACGGTATGCTCTAGGAGTAGTTTATACAAATTAGTCAGCCTTATAAACTGGTTCCTTCAAATCTAATCTAACTTCATTATTTACTGTTAGTTTTATATCGTTGTTCTGTTTAATCGTTTTCTCTAAATGTAAGAACTAAACCTTTTGGGACAGCGAATCAGCAGACCATTGTATCAATGCTTAAAAACTATTGAGACCCTAATCCACTATCATCTAATCAAATAATTACATAATTCTAATATCCGTCCATCCGTCCGTCCATCCATCCATCCATCTATCCATCCGTATGTACGTACGCACGTCATACGTACCTACCTACATACATACCTACACACATACATAACACATACATACATACATACATACATACATACATAATGGATTTGAATAAAAGTGTTGCATATTTCCACTCACTTAGGATATCCAGCCAACGCATATGTAACATTGGAGTTTGTTTTGCTTTAAATGGAAGCTGGCCAGCTAAATGTTTCTTTCAAGAGTTGTGGTCACTTGCCGTTGTTTAAATGGAGATACCTTTAAAATTCAATGAGTAGAGGACAACTGATTATTAGCCCTCTCTTTATAGCGTGGCCTTGGTTTACCGAACCTTAATTATCCCAAATGTATCTATCCACATATATCTTACCGTATATCCTCATTAGCAGTAGTCACATTGGCTTAGTGGTCAACAATGCTGGACATGCGATCGAAAGGGCTCGTGTTCAAATCCAGCCACCAGATAAGACAGGGTCGACTTACCGTTGTGTGTCTTTGATCAAGGGTTTATCTTCCACCTGAATGTTCACTAAATAATCTGCTTTTTTGTTATGCCCTAAAAACACCAAAAAAATCCCCCAAAAATCAATATAGATCTTGCTGATTATTATTATCATTATTATCATTATTATTCCTTGATTAAATGAGATAATCCAGCTTTTGATGTAATATTAATCACAACGATTGTAACAATATACAATTTTTTTCTGTGTTAAAGACCCTGTGAACACCCTCATGGCCTGATTGCCGTACAGAGTTTCATTATCAAGGTCCTGTGATTAAAAACAAAGTAGGAAATGCGTTTCTAAATGCTTGATCGGTCGCAACAAATCCGACACTCAACATACATCCAGAATTATATTAAAGTTATAGTATCTGGAATTTTATGGAACAAAGTCTTATTTTATGTATGTGTGTGTATGTGTGTGTGTGTATATATATATATATATATATATATATATATATATATATATATATATATATATATATATATATATGAAAAATTGGATTTCCTTACATTTGAAAATGCACATATCGCTTTCCTCAAACGCAGAAAGTATTTCCAGATGTATAATTTGACAATATTAAGCCATGTTTCATACTTATCCCAATAATTCAACTATTGCAAGAATCACCATAAGCAAAATAAAATAAAATCTTAATTTGCAGAACAAATATTTTGTTTAAATTAAAGGGTGTCCGTGTTTTCTACGGTCCTCTTCTGATAAAAAGAAATAAATCTGTTCTGCATTTTATATTGGGTCTGGATGTTAATTTGTCATTGTCATCATCATCATCATCTTCTTCTTCTTCTTCTTCTTCTTGGTCAGATAGGCAAAGATTTAGAGACAATTCTTCAAATACAGCATCAATTATTATACTGTTCTGATTATTACGTCTTTGTTTACACGTCTATTTCTGCAATAATTTAAAAGCAATATTGTTTTCACAAATGTAATCCTTTGGTAAGTCAACAATATAAATGTTTGGAGGGGCTCTTGTTTTGTTTTGTTTTTTAGATTCAGTTGATGACAAGTTTATGGCTGACAATTTTAACAAGCTTATTATATATGGTAAAATCCTCCAGTTGATACCAATAAATGTAAAACTAACGTAGGAAACATGTATAGATGAATTTACGATGACTTTTTATTTGTGTTATTCTTTCTAAGGAAAATCCTTTACTGTAAAAAAGCATATTTGACATGTACCAATAGCACGTATGTCATTCATTAATACACAAAGAGTAACGCTGCTTCAAGCAACAAACCTTTCACTCAGTCAAAATGCAGTTAAATAATGATCATCGTCAGTGTCGGTTTCACAAACCAATCCCGTTTGTCAATCTCAACAAAACTGCGGTTTGTAGTACATCGATAGAAACTAGGTGTGGTTTGTAACCAATAAAACCGCCCTCACGGGTAGGTGTAGTGTCACTCTTCGTTGCTAATTAAGTTGTAGCAAGGAGGTGGACCGGTTAAGGCACACCTGTACATTATCTCACCTGATAAACACGTGGAGTAGTTTACAGCATGTCAGCAATGGCAGTATCAGATTGGTTAATTTCTGGCTCACGGATGAATACCTCTGAATTTAAACATCAGGTCGTGTTGGTATAAAATACTCATATATCCCAATTAAAATTGCTACCATATGCGTCATGGTGCATTACTATGATGGAGCCATATTTCTGTATTCTTGGACTCAATTTTCATTTTACTTGAGAAGAGAAGATTGGATAATATTTGTCACTTTTTGACTGCTGTGAAAGAATTGTAGGAGATTAGTTAATTCTTGAAAGATGAGAAGAAAGCATGACTGAGTTATGTAATTATCAGATGAAGCGAATTTCGTGTCATTTTCTAAACTTTGAAGAGTTATGAATACTGTAATGGAAGGAGGAGAAGTCAAAGGAGTTCTTTGCCTTGATTCCCTGCATATGTTGGACAGCGTCAGTGATTTCGACGAATTTGAATCTCCGTTTTCATTATACTGCACGAACAGCGATTCCACCCCTGGCGTGAGTCCTAACACACCGTGCAGCCCCTGTAGAAAAGAGCCTCATCATTTCAGTTTTGATGTACCAATTGTTCCTCATAAAAACTACACAGTTGAAAAACATACTGCACAAGAACACAATTCCGTTCTTAAAGTACCTTTCGTTCTTCAAGGACATGACAAAGGACGGTGTAATAAAAAGGACTTAAACCAAAGGTCAGATAAAATAACTGCTCCAAGTAGAAGGAGGCGTCCTCCACCAGTATGCAAAGAGGTCTTACGAAAGAGGCGTTTAGCAGCCAATGCCAGAGAAAGGAGACGAATGGAAAGCTTGAATGATGCCTTTGACAAACTAAGAGCAGTGATTCCTTCATTTGGCGGCGATACAAAACTTTCCAAGTTCGAAACTCTGCAGATGGCTCAGACCTACATTAATGCTTTAAAAGACCTCTTGTGATACATTTGAAGGTGTTTCTTTCTTGTCTCGCTCTGTTCGCGTGGCATTACAACAGGAGTGTATTTTATCTTGAAATTTTTCATGCGGTTTTATCATGAAATTCTTAAATGCATGGCAGCTAAGTCTTTAAAATCATCATTTATGTTATTATTCTTAGTTGTCATCTTCATTTTAATCATTATCAGCATTGTCATTATCAACATTATTATTGCTTTGACGTCTTCAATGCAGCTGTATACCGAATATTTATGATTCACGTTGATTCGCCAAGCAGTTAAATTGTCGGGTAAGATTATTGGAAACAATGCATTTTTCTTTATTATTTGTATTAAGCGAATTTCATTTGCAAGATAAGTCCAATTTACAAAGTTAATATTTCTCATTTAATAGACACATTTAAAAACAGCAAAACCCCAAATTCTCCTTACTCAAGTGTATCCTGTTTTCTACATATATTTGTTTGGGGACCATCGCGTATAATCTGCATACGAAAATACCATCTTGGCATTGTATAAATATACTGAATGTTAACAGAGCAAAGGAATATGGACTTGTCTGTGAGTATAGAGTAACAATAGTACTTGCCTGCTAAAAGCGATATGTACTTGTATGTGAGTATAGAGTAACAATAGTACTTGCCTGCTCAAAGAAATATGGACTTGTCTGTGAGTATCGAGTAACAATAGTACTTGCCTGCTATAGTATGCTTTGAATTTCAATGGAAACGGATTTATCTTTACAAATTCTTATTGTATATAATGTGTGCAATTTCATCAAGGCAGGCTGACGATCCGTGTAGACACCTATAGTATCTGAAATGGCGTAGAAACCTAATCAAACCTAACCACCCCCAGACATGTCTCTGAATCTTTGTACTATTAAATAAAATGAATGGTTTGTATACATAAATAATAAATAGATAAATATATAGACTTGTCTATTTCATTTTAAGTAAGATAGACATACGTTCTGATACCTGTACGAACTGCCTATTTTTAGCAAGGACTTGAATGACGGCCATCATTAATCTTAGATTTATAAATACAGCCCTACGCGGCGTTTGTCAACTTCACGCTTTGTCAAAAGTAACTTTTCGGAAGAAATAAAGCAAGATCTTCACTTCGATTAAACATACTCAATTACATGTACCTTTTTATAGCTTAAATAATCTGCTACTTTGAAAATGTTATGATTTTTATGCTATAAGGACATACAGAAATCGAGGCTATAAGCAATTCCGTTAAGATAATGTAAATCGGTGTTGCTTTTAAAGTATTTCATATTGCTCATAAATAATTAAAATAAAGATAATATTTCTGGAACTTGAATCACTTGATTGAGACTTAATTCATAAAGCGCTGGGTGTCAAAACTGTTACGAGTCAGCATCCTCAAATCAAATATTCTTCTTAAATATAATGTATTGCTGATCTACTAGAAAGGGATATTCTGTGTAAAGTTTATCATTGGCTCCTCTCTGTATTAAAAGCACTGCTATGATTTCATATAATATATCAACTAGAACGGGTAAGATTTCGATACTTGAAATAATTGTAACTGTGAAAATGCTACCAATCTCAAGACAGGATACAGTGTTATTTTTTTCAGCATGACCGAAGGATGGCCTTCTGTACGATCTTGATTTCTCACAGATAGTTTGAAATCTGAATTGACACCAAGAAAAGATAGAGTGCTTGATTACGTGAATATCGATGGTGTTAATGATAATGAAAATGTTTAATAAGACTTGATAATATTGATTGTAATTATAATAATAATAATAATAATAAGAAGAAGAAGAAGAAGAAGAAGAAGAAGAAGAAGAATAGATTATTTGATTGCCATTTAGACCACTCTAAGTCTCACAGGTAGAACTTGGTCAGAGGGTGTGGGGGCCAGTACAACATACCACAAGGAAATAACTTGCTTGGCCAATCCAAAATATGGGTGGGGGTGATATATTTATCACATGGGAATAACTTGTGAACCAGTCCAAAATAATGGTCAGAATACCCTTACTCTATTCACACATGAGCTATGAGAACTGAATTATTGGAACCGACTCATGCTACTCTCTTGCTCTTCGTGAGAACACAGAAACCCAAATTCAAATTTAAATTGTATCAATTGGCATCAAATGTAGCAAAGTGTCTATTTAAGATACAAATATAACAAAGTATCCATCTAAAGTATACAATATAACAAAGTATCCATTTAAAGTATACAATACAACAAAGTGTCTATCTGAGGAATAAAATATAACAAAGTGTATATCTAAGGTATAAAAATTTTTACAAAGTGTATATCTAAGGTATAAAAATTTTTACAAAGTGTATATCTAAGGTATAAAAAATTTTACAAAGTGTCTCTCCATGGTATACAAAATATATGTGTGTGTGTGTTGGATTTATAACTTAGCTCTAAAAAATGTTCAGTCATATCGCTACGATGACACTTTATAGTGATGTATAGCACTGGGGCATCATGCCGCAGACATATAGCATGATGACCCACCCAGTCACATTATCCTGACACCAGGCCGACCAGTCCTAACACTAACCTCTTGATGCTGAGCGCCTAGCGAGGCAGCTGTTAGTACCATTTTTGTAAGTCTTTGGTATGACTCGGCTGGGGTTGGAATCCCGCGACTTCCAGCATTCGAGACGGACACTCTAACCACTAGGTCAGCGGAGCGCTATATATACTAAATATAACAAAATGTCTATCTAAGGTACAAATATAACAAAGTAGCAATAGTACGAAAGTAGGGGTTTTGCCTTACAGGCCCACTGTACGGCCTTTCCACCTGTCATCGCCTCTACCCACCATGACCATTTAGCCCCTGTGTGAGCTTTGACTATGGTTCACTTTGAATTTTGATCGTGCACACAGCCAAGTGGACAGGTGACGCGAGTGATTTACTCACGGTAGCTAGAGACTCATCCGGATGGAAATGCCGCAAAGTGTGCCAGTGAGGCAAATAACGGCCTTTCATTCTACTATACAGTGCTACTCTAGTCTGCAGGGATTGTAGAAACGACAACAGAAATAAATAATCCTGCAGAGAGAGAGAGAGAGAGAGAGAGAGAGAGAGAGAGAGAGAGAGAGAGAGAGAGAATTAATAAATAGATAATTCAGACAGCAAGTAGAAGATCATTTAAGATTTAAAGCTTCAGTATATAATATCTAAAACTGAGATCAACGGTTTATACACGAGAAGTCTGTCTTTTTTTGTCTTCAGTCGGGAAATAACAGAAATTTAAGATCCAGAGCGGCGAGTTTTATATTTTCGGTTGAGTAACCAAATGTTATATAGACAGTCAAAAAGTTTGCTTTATTAGTTATTTGTTTCTGTCTGTCTCAAGTAGTATCATAATAGGGACTCGGCATTTTTGTTACTGATCAAGAAAAGAGCCTTTTGCTACCCATGACTTTTTCCTCACATCGCACGCCCACGCATGCGAACCCGCGATTGTAATCGGCGTACGTCTCACAAAGACACCCATGCCAGAGGATAGTCATGTGATGATGTACTCAGACAGGCAATTCTTTGGTAGCGACCAATATACGCACTGCATGAAGATTGTTGTTTTTGTTGTTGTTGTGGGGCTTAACGCCATTTTTCAGCACACGATAGGCTATACATGGCGGCCAGTATTAATGGTGGAGGAAGAAACCGGGAAATCCCCGGAAAGAACCACCGACCCACGAGAAGCTACTGGCAAGCTTTCTCACATATCCACATTCGCCAAATCCTAGACTCGAACCCACGCAGACAGAGGTGAGATGGCAGTGATCCGTAACGGAGCGCTTTAGACCCACTCGGCCACTCAGGGCCCCTAAGATTTTTTTGTTTGTTTTTTTGTTTTACTCTATTTTTACTGTCTGTAAATCTGCAAACGCGCGGTTTCTTATTTGTGCTCGGAGTTGTCTGATTTTCCATTTATGCCACCACATTCTCAAACTCAGACGTACTGATTATTTTATCTTCAATTGCTACTGAGTACAGTTTACTGATTGCACTGAGACTGATCTGTGTGGCTGCAAGCAATTCGGAATAGACGTGTACTCGGGAATGCAGTCGCATCGAAATTAATTTGCTCGCACAACCATAGCTCCAACAACAATGCCGACTGGCGCACCTAAAATGGTGGATGTGTTGCCGTGATTCCAGTCGCATGAAGACCGCCAGTTGCTGCCGTAGCAGGACCGCAAATAGCATCTACGACCAAACACGCGCGTTTGTATTTAACAACAAGCGCGGTCTCTATGTGATTTCGTATCGCAGATATTGTTCCGCTTCGATTTTTTTCCACCTCGAAAGGTCTAAGGGTGTGTCATAGATCTTCAAATAATAATACAATCGCATATTTTAACTGCACGACAGGCAGACCTTGTCCGGTCTCATCACCACCCGCAGGCGTAATACGCACGCGCACTTCCCACCAGTTAGTCTTTTTCACAGGCACAATTAGTCGTGCAGCTATAAAATACCTCTGCCTCTGGAACACTTAAATCTCTGACGATTGTGCATCTGGTGGTTTGGCACCCATCTCATTAAAAACACACCTATTACATCTACACCTTTAACATCTAACGATCGTCTTTGCCCAATAACGGTTATCCGAACAAGTGCGCCCTTTTTGAATAACTGTCGAGGCCTTTCTTATCTCAGATGAGTCAATGTTGGTTGAAAATATTGGATAGTAAACGCAACTGGGGTGGAAACATTGGTGAACGCCATTTTACCATTGTGGAAACGATCCCAGAGAGGTCTGCATCAAGTGCTGCTGTCGACGTTTGAGCAGTTTGACGTGCATGGGCAATGATTTCATGCTGGGCTCGATTTGGTAGTGGCACATCAGGTTGATTCCAAATGGCAATTTCTACATGACCCTTAACAAAATTATCCGAGAAATCATAGAATGATTTGGTAACAACACTCGGAAACATATATCACTCGAGATGTGCAGCAAAACTGTTATTGATGTTAAAATCAGCTACCAGCTGGGGCAGTACACACACACACACACACACACACACACACACACACACACACACTCCCGTCTGACCACATATGGGGCCATCCAAACGTGTTTGTACTGGCGTAGACGAAAGAAACAATGGCAGATGACGCTGTCATCTACATCCACCAGTGGTTATCTAAGGTTCATATGAAACTAAGTATCTCTCTAAGGTACGCATATACCAAGATGGCTGTCTAAGGTACAAATACAATACAATGGCTGTATAAGGTACAAATATAACAAAGTGGTTATCTAAAGTACATATGTAACACATTGCCTATCTAAGGTAATCATAACAAACTGGCCATCTCAGATACAAATACATCAAAGTGCCTATCAAAGATAAAAATAAAAACACAGTGTCTTTGGAGAAGCAAATACTTCAAGACAAAAGCACGTCACATTAACAAAATTCATTAAGACTTCTTCTAGTAGAAAATAGTAAGCTGCCAATATGACATTACGCTTTGATATATGTGTACATGGAAATTATCAAACACGGGGCACTACGCATGTACATGGAAATTATTACACACGGAGCACTACGCTTGATATATGTGTACATGGAAATTATTAAACATGGAGCACTACAATTGATATATGTGTACACGGAAATTATTAAACACGGAACACTACGCATTGATGTATGTGTACATGGAAATTATTAACACGGAGCACAACACTTGATAAATGTGTACATTGAAATTATTAATCACGGAGCACTACACTTGATAAATGTGTATATGGAAATTATTAAACATGGAGCACTGCTCATTGATATATGTGTACATGGAAATTACTAAACACGGAGCACTACGTTGATGTATGTGTACAAGAAATTATTAAACACAGAGCATTACGGATTGATATATGTGTTCATGGAAATTATTAAACACGGTGAACTATGCATTCATTTTGATTTGCACATGGAAATTATTAAACACGGAGCACTATGCTTGATCTATGTATACATGGAAATTGTTAAACACGGGGCACTTCGCTTGATATAAGTGTACATGGAAATTATTAAACACGGGGCACTACACTTGAAATATGTGTGAATGGAAATTATTAAACACGGGACCTACGCATTCATATCTCTGTACATGGGAATTATTAAACAAGGGGCACTACGCATCCATATATGTGTACATGGAAGTTGTTAAACGTGGGGCAGTACGCTTGATCTATGTGTTCTTGGAAATTATTAAACACGGGGCACTACGCATTCATATATGCGTACATGGAAATTGGTAAACACGGGGAACTACCCTTGATATATGTGTGCATGGAAATTATTAAACGCGGAGCACTACACTTGATATATGTGTACATGGAAATTATTAAACACGGAACACTACTCATTGATATATGTACACGGAAATTATGAAACACGGAACACTACGCTTGATATATGTGTGCATGGAAATTATTGAACACGTGGCACTATGCATTCATATATATTTGTACATGGAAATTATTAAACACGGTACACAAAGCATCGATATATTGTACATGGAACTTATTAACACAGACAACTACGCATTGATATATGTGCACATGGAAATTATTAAACACGTAACACTACGCATTGATATATGTGTATATGGAAATTATTAAACACGGAGCACTACGCTTGATGTATGTGTACATGGAAATTATTAAACACGGAGTACTACACTCGATATATGTGTACATGGACATCATTAAATACGGTTCACTACGTTGATTTATGTGTACATGGAAATTATTAAACACGGGCACTACGCATTCATATATGTGCAGATGGAAATTATTAAACACGGAGCACTACGCTTGATATATGTATACATGGAAATTGTTAAACACGGGGCACTACGCTTGATATATGTGTACATGGAAATTATTAAACACAGAACACTACTCATTGATATATGTGTACATGGAAATTATGAAACACGGAACACTACGCTTGATATATGTGTGCATGGAAATTATTAAACACGGGGCACTATGCATTCATATATATTTGTACATGGAAATTATTAAACACGGTACACAACGCATTGTTATATGTGTACATGTAAATTATTAAACACGGAGTACTATGCTTGATGTACGTGTATATGGAAATTATTAAACACGGAGCACTACGGATTGATATATGTGTTCATGGAAAATATTAAACACGGTGAACTATGCATTCATTTTTATTTGCACATGGAAATTATTAAACACGGTACACTACGCATCGATATATGTGTACATTTAAATTATTAAACACGGAGCACTACGCATTCATATATGTATAAATACATGGATATTGTTAAACACGTGCACTACGCTTGATATATGTGTACATGGAAATCATTAACACGGGGCACTACGCATTCATATATGTGTACGTGACATTGTTAAACACGGAGCACTAAACTTGATATATGTGTACATGGAAATTATTAAACACGGAGCACTACTCATTCATATATATGTTTCCATAGAAATAATTAAATACGGGGCACTACAATTGATATTGGTCTTTGTGTGCATGGAAATTATTATACAGGGAGCACTACGCATTCATATATGTGTACATGGACATTATTAAACACGGGGCACTACGATTGATTTATGTGTACTTGGAAATTATTAAACACGGGGCACTACGATTGATATATGTGTGCATGTAAATTTTTATTTGTTAAATCCGATTCGGCTGATGGAATAGCCGTAATTGTTATCCTATTCGATTCCCTGTCTAGATTTCTCACCATAGTATCACTGGAGTTTCTTATAAAGTTATCTTTGACAAACTTTACATTTGTTATAGAATCGTTATTGGTCAAAGTGGTGTTATCAAGTTGAGTATTAAATATTAATTTCCAACCCATATCGATATTTCCAGTCATCGTCCCACCAGATAACGACAACTTAGAATTATCTACCAAGCTAAGTTGTGCAAAGCTTACCGCCTGTGAATTATTGATGTGTGGGGGGGAGTATTTCGGTCTCAAGATTTACAATCTTTTTTTTACTCATATTGACATTTCCGGTCATCTTTCCACCCGACAACGACAACGTACCATTACTGACCACACTTGTGCAAGGCTTACTTCTTGTGAGTTATCTGGGTTGATTGGTGGATATGTTGTCTCAAGGTCTAGCACTCGATGACCTGACATACTTAAGTTACCGGTCATTGTATCTCCAGAATTTTCGATATAATTTGTCAAATCTACACCAGCCGTAGTGGTTCGTAGTTTCTGTTCCCGTTGAGCTGTCAATTAACGTACCAAATTTTGTGTAATAGTTCATTCCTATTCTTACTGCGAGATAAAATTTTGTGAATACCTGGTATAGAATGAGCATAATCAACTCTGGCACGGAGCGATTAATCAAACATCAGCATAACAACGACCTGCCGGACTGCCATTATATGATAGTATGACGAACTGGATCGGGCAAAACTAACTTTCTTATGAATCTGTTAGTTAACGACCACTTCGATCGAGTTTTTATTTACACTATAAATCCAAATCAAGATAAGTATGAACTGCCTAGCGAATATAACGAAAAGCTGAAAAATGAACTTGGCGTAGGCAGTGATATATTTATCATAAAACAACCTGAAGATCTAATTCCTATTGCCGAACTAGGTTCTGACGAGCATAAATAATTGTCTTTGATGACATTCCGCTCGACAATGGAGATATGAACAAGATAAAATCGTATTTTATCCTGTCCCACAACAGAAAAAGTAATGCAATAATATACCTAGCTCAGGGATTTTATAATATTGATCGATTCATCAGGCGAAGTATTGGCTGCTTCGTACTATTTGCCGGACTAGACAATATCGACATACAAAATATAGCCTGAGAACAGTACGGGGTTGTATTATAGGATAAATTTACTGAACGTTATCATAACGCTACTGGTGATGGCGGACATAGTTTCTTTTTATTTGATATGCTAGCAAGAGATCAAAATCGTACGTTCAGATGCGGAATTGACAGGCTTTTAGACTGTGAAAATTAATCTACCGGTAAACTGGTCTTACGTAAACATCTAAAATTAGTCTGACAAAATAAATGAAACGATAAAATGGGCGCAAAATGAATAGAGCTTCTAAAGAATTTTGTTGCAGCTAGAACAGCTTTCAAGAGGAAGGTTGCACAGGAACGTCGAGGTCCACAGTTGACGGCAGAAGAAACTGCTAGACTTTCTAGACCAGTAACCAAAGCAGTACTTGGTAAGAAGCCACAAATTTCTGCTGCATCACCAGATCTTAAAAAGTTATCAGAGAAAGGATTACTTGGCCTAGTTGAAGAAGGAAAGAAAAAAGTTATTGAGCGAATAGGAGATCCAGAAGAACTAAAAAATCTTGTATCTGATACAATAAGGCGACAGGAAGAGTTATCATGGGAAAGAAAAGCTCTTACTGATATTATCGTCACAAAAATATCAAGGGAGGATCAGATTAGGTTTTATAGAAAAGCTGTAAGAGAAGAAATATCAGAAGAAAATTATAACAATTTTTTTGAAAGATCATATTCCATGAGAACAACATGACGTTTATCAAGTTCGCGAATGGTTATCAGATAAATACAACGACTTTATTGGAATTCTGAAAGAAACTGAAGATGCAGGCATAAAAGCTGAAGAAAATATTTTAAAAGCACAAACTGAAGCAGAATATTTAAAATCGTATAGTGAAATGCGTGCTAGATTCACTGTTGGTGTTATGCTTAATACTGCAATAATTATAGAATAGAAAATTACCATATAAATGGCCATTTTATAAGTTATTTAATGAAACTGATAAAAGGCGTGATAAACGTCTTCCAGTGGAAATACCTGGAAACAAAGGTGATGGTCTAAAGATCGTTAACTCGACCGGTGAGATAGTTGATCGACTGATGTTATTGATATAATCAAAGGAAGCTGGGAATACGAGCACATAAATTGACAGCAAATTTGTTGAAATTTTAGATAATCTAAGATCAAACGGTTATTTACCATCCGACGAATACCTTATTTTACATAGTGATTTAATTCGCTGACCGCAAAGCACAAACTGCTAGCAGTTCAGTTTTATCTATCAGATCAATTAGGAATGTTATCAACTACATTACTGCTTGATTTATCACAGGCAGACAGTGCAGACTTTTCTGTTATTTACAATCCACCAATCGAACTTGGCAGCGATACACAATACGAAATAGGATTAGTTTCAGCTACTGTTTGGCAAGATATGGCAAATATCAGAACCAACCTAAATGACAATTTTACATTTAAATCGATCCAGCCAGCTGGCCTGATTTGGACTTCTGTCAAGGTACCACAGGGCGCTTATTACTTTACAGATCTAAATAAAGCAATAAAGTTATCAATTACAACTAAGGTTGAATCCGCATAAGATACTTTTGAGCTCATTCTAAACTATAACACTTTGCGTGCCAGAATCACTTTGAAAAACAGTTTATTTTAGTACCACAAATGGCATCGGTCCGTTATTAGGATTGCTATCGGATCAAATTCTGACATTGGAGTCACGTGGTCACTTGGACAGGCTCCAGCTGCTCCAGATAATGAGTATTATGCTTATGCGCTAATTGTATCTGACAGAGTCTTAATGATAGATTCTACCAAGGGCAGGATGACCGTCCAAGTCTAAATGCCAAGTGTGAAGTGTTTGGGGTATAACTTTATGAAACAAGCGTGTGGTGGGAATGTATTAAGTTTCTGATTAAGAAACATTACTTGATCTGGTCCTTTGCACAGGAAATGTTTTATCAGAAAATCTGCCAAATATATTGATCCTCTAACAAGCGACGGAATTACTGCAATACAAATTTTATTCAGCAGAAGGAAAATAAATAGAGAATGAAATACATTACACATGAAGTGAATTTATCGCCCGGGCAAGTTAAAAACTAGCGCAAGCTATTATGAAACGACAGTCTGTTTTGCTAAAGATAGTTTTCGGAACCCCGGGCACTGGCGTTTTTCCAGCGAAACTAATGCTGACAAAGCGGCAAGTCAGTAAATAGGAATGGAAGAAACCTTTTATCTGAAATTTATCAGCAGCGCGTATTACCGCAATGTCTAGATCGCAAGCGATCCATGAAGGATTTCTGGGACCTGCGTTGGCAACTATCGCGAGAACGGTACTACCCTAATTACTGCCAGTACTGAGCACTCTGGGGATAGCTGATGCCTCGGGCGCCTTATCTGGGGCCATGAAAAAAGCTGTTTCCGGTGACGGTATCAAACAGTTAGTATAGCATTTCACTTTTGTCTAACGATCATAAATAAAAAATGTCCAAATCGCTAGGGATTTCAAGTAAAACACAAAGCTTTCAGAAACATAAAACAGCAAAGAAACGTAAAACAACTAAAAAGAAAAGATGAACCGGAAAGCTATCCAGGGTGGATTCGTGAGGGCCGTTGCTAGCAGGAATAGCGGGAAGTCTACTTCCCAACCTGATGGGAATAGGACGTGAGAGAGGATTAAAGCTACCCGGTACCAGGAGGTAGATCTCTCTGCGATCCATCCGTTGAGCAACTTTGAGATCTTTAGTAAACTGAAGGTGTCAGTGGATTGATTTCAAGGAGTATTTATAAAAGGTGAGCTCGGGATTCAACCTGGAGGGAGAAGTTGTGTTGTTAATATCCACAGTTTCAACGATGGATCTGGCACGCATTGGGTAGCTCTTTATAGAAACAATTATTTTGATTCGTTTGGGCTGTCGCCAAGTGATATTATCAAAGAGTACGTGCTAGCGTCCCAAAAGTTAAAAAAAAATCAATTATTCATCTAATCAAGTTCAGCCAGTAGGAACTGCAGCTTATGAATATTACTGCGTTATGTTTATCAAACAAATGTCCCGAATGCAAGATTTTCTGGAATTTATGTAAAATTCACACCTAAATCAAGCCTGGAAAATGAAAAAATTGCAATTTTATCTAACAAGCAAATATAAAAATGACTACTTATTGCCTCAAGTTCAGAAGTAAAAAGGAAATACAAATGAAACTATGGAAACTACCAAAAATATGCTGAAAAGTATTATGCTAACTGTGGCCGGAAAAAGACTATCTTTCTCAAACGTGATTCACTATTACCTGGCGATCAGTGAATGCTAAGAATTTCTAATACTATTTTAGTAGACGATTAAATTAAAACAAAAATGCAGGGCCAATTTGCAATTAAAACCTGTAAATGTGAAGCTGTCCACGATCTTTTTCTCAAGCAGGATAAAATAGTAGCTTATTGTCAGTGTTGTAATCAACGGGGTGTAATCGGATCCGGCTTAGATATTTACAAGTTATTGGCAAATTACCGAAACCTAAACATGGATGGACCCTCCCACGCCATAAGTATACAAGTCCATGGAATCCAGCCGACAAACAACTTGATCAAAATGACAATCCTATCCCGGGGGGGGGGGGACAAGACGTATAACCAGGTCGATGAAATTGCAATGCGACATGATATATGTTACCGTGACAACGAAAACGATAAATCTGGCTGTAATGCTAGATGAGCTAAGTAATATGAGACCGAAGGGTATTAGGGAGCTAATTGATCATAAGCTTGTACAAAGTATTATTGGAGCGAAATATAAACTTAGACTTGGAAATGTATTTTATGAAGACTGGCCGCAGAACGGTCTCGCACATGAACTTCACAACCTAAAAAATAAGTTTACTGGAAGAATTGTTGTCTCAAACTCAACTGATGATATATGGGCAATAGATCTCGCTGATATGTCGCACATTGCAAAGAGTATTCTTATTTAAAGGTGTGTTCTAGCCTATAAACCTACTTTGAACTTGACGAGAACATAATTCCCCCCCCCCCCATAGCCCCCTCAAGTAAGTCTAAACAACTACGAAAACAACTTTGTTGAGACAATAGCGTCTATTTCATAATCGATTACCGACACGAGGACATGCCATTGAAAAGTTGCCCTTCGTCAAACAAAATAGGGCTTGATCCAGAAACACCTACTTTATAAGACTCATGATATAATTCACACAAAATTGCAAACAAATTTTTATATCTGATATTCACACAAAAGTGCTAGAGATTTCTCGAGATATTTTTAACGTTTCAAGTTTTGCAATAATTTAACTCTCATCATCATGACAGAACAAGTACATATTTATTTTACTGCTGATAAGAGAATCAGGTTCTAACATTCTGATAAACTTTCCATGAGAAACTATTGTCTTATTAACGTAATATTGTTTTAGCCCATCATCTACTGTAATTATTCTGTATTTGTTTTGCAATATTGGATTATAAAGATTGTCAATAGTTTCAACTAGCTCTTTTGTGATCAAAGCAAGTTTATCAAAATATTCCGAATAATCATCACAAACCAGAGACAACTTTATCTTATTTCTATTTTCGAAGTACGTTCTATACTTTTCGTTATTAAACACAATCGTCATGCGCTTACACTGGAAGAGAATTCTCTTCATCTTTAACGTGGTATCTTCCACTGTAATATCTTCCATTTTATTTCATTTTTCACACAAAATTTTTACTATCCTTATTGCTGAAATGAAATCGCTGGCGATTTACTGTAATAACCAATCGAAAAAAAAATCCAACTTACTAACATCAACACTATCAGACATTTGATATCCCAACGCAAATATATTAATGCCATCAGAACAGTATCTTTTATCATCAATATTGCAAAGACCAGATTTTATTACAACATCCGTTTACTTTCGTGACAGTTTGTATTGCCATCATTTCAACATGACCACAAAAACCGTCTAACGCCGACTTATAATTATCAAATCCAATGACCTTACCTGCTACATTTCTTTTTATTCCCTTAGCTCGTTTTTTAACTTTATTATCTGATAATTTTAGACAGTACAGTTTTCTACGTAATACAATAAATTCCGTTATAATTTTCATAGGAACTTCATCTTTAAACTTTCCTATTACTTTTTATTGTCATAGCAGAGAAATCCTCAATTTGTAGGATAATCCGAAAAATCAAACAGATCCCGGTGTTCATAAAATTCTTTGTAAATATCATCAGATTCTATAATATACATGAACGAGTCAGTATCTGTAAATAACAACTCTGCATCAGGCTGCTCAAACTTAACAAAATTGTAATGAAAGTCGTACATTAACGACTTTGATATCTGAAGCACTGCCATACCAACATAAACTGGTTTATTCAACTTTAAGTTTGTCTTTCTCTTATGTATCGCGACAAGATTTTCATAAAAATTTTTTCAAAGCTAACAAAATTATCAGATGCTACAAGTTTATTACGACGTTCAGCATTATTGACGATCTCAATATCGACTCTCTTTCTGCTCTTTTCCATAGTCTTTCCAAAGACGCTGTTGTTCATGAGCTTAGTGAATTTTTTTTTTCGAATTCTGTTGTTGCAGCTGCTCTTCGTCTAGTATTAGAGTCGATATAATCTTTCATACAACGCGACTGATTAAATTTTAACACATGATGAACTTTTCTTAGTATTAGACCATGATCAAGTACCTGTTTCAAATTTTTATAGTGCAAAATATATCTCCTTTTGTCAAGAAGAATTGGTACTAGTTTTTTTAGACCCTTGTGCGTTGCAAGCTCAGATTTTATGGTTGGTTGAAGTAGATGAAACAGATTTGTAGATGAGAAATTTGTAAAAATGTTGATTATCAAATCTCCAGCTGTAGTCAAATCAAGCAAATCCAACTGCAATGTTTTGGGGCTGATATCTTTTTCACGAACAGACTTTCCTTTGCGATATCTGCAAGTTACAACATCATATAATATAATGTTTGATATTTCTCTAATAGTACGAAACGAAATTGTTAATTAGAGATTTGAAAAACACAATATTTTACGATGACAAATTTGTACCAGCGACCTATCTTAATCAATGGTCTTGTAAGGTGCCAGGAAATATTCTGGTGTCATCCAAAACATAATTTGTTCGCCGGCAATGAACTTAGAGTCGCTAGTGTCAAGACGAAAAATGCCATCGGAGTATTAACATTAGATCGTTATAAGATAACGGTAAAAGCAGAAGATGATATAGAATATACTAAAATGCTTTTACCTGATTTTATCTGGACAATGACGATATTCCTGCTGGACTGAAAGTTTATGTCACCGACAATAACATTGCAAATTTGTCTTTTAAAGAGGAGTTTAAATCTCATCCAATCTACGATTTGTATGAGGCTAGCAGGGGAGGAGTAGTCAGGAACATTATAACAAAAACAATTATTGGTCATGTGGGTAATATAGAATATTTTAAAGTGTCAGTGCGAGGTACCAACACCAATAAAGTTAGTTGTCTTTCGCATCGTCTAATATACAAAGTGTTTTATGGTCTGATCTCAAGTAGTTTGGTAATAGATCACATCAACGGTATTAAGACGGACAACCGACTTGAAAATCTTGACATTGTTACTTCTAAAGAAAACAATATTCGTGGACGAGGACGCTTCAATTTTAAAAATCCCGCAAGATCTGTAATAGCAACAAATTCTACAACAGGAGAAGAAACATTATTTCCGTCAATCATATCAGCTGTAAAATATTGTAACATTTGCTCACGATCAATCAAATTTGTTGCTGATGGAACTACAAAATATGCCTTCTCAAAAACAGGCTGAGATAGAATCTTCTTTCTATACCCACTTACAGTTTAGTATATCAGCAACATTGCTGTTGGTTAGACAGCAATTTACATATTTGTTTAGAGCCTCTTGTCGTAGTCTATCCTAATCTTACCGTATTTCAACATGTGATCGACTTCGACGTTGTTAAGCGAATAAGATTATTTTTTCTCGTTCAACTTCGAAGTAGCCATCGCATTAACATCGCCACGAAACATAGATATGTGTTCACAACATTAGCTTGAGTAACAACCGTTCCAAGTTATTCAACTATTTAGCACAAAATTGAACTGCTCTGCAGTTTCACATTCCACTCACAGATCGATCTTTAAAATATCTCTAAAAATTCCACTAGTCAAGCAACAGTGGGTCCATTTCATGACAGTTTCCCTGTGATACCTAACAAATATTTTTTTTATCTTTCTCAAGTTCCAATACCTAAGAATCCGTTAATAACGCCGAGTAAGGATCATATCCAATGATAAGATTAACATATATTTGTTCTGTTTTTGGTTGCTCATAAAAACTTTATCCGCGTCAAACAGCAGGTTTATATTCAATATTTTAGCTGTAGCAATACTCCTTATTTCTTCTGGCATTTTTTTTTATCACTCTCTATTATATAGAAGTTTTATGAATAATGTCGCTGATAAAATATGATTTTTCAACAATTGTCTGATCTTCTATCTGACGTAGATAAAATTGAAGATTGTAATCGAACGACAATAACACACTGGATTGCACAGCATCACAAAACTGCTTGCAATTCAATGTTTGATCTAGAAACATATTTGTTTCCTGTACATGATGATCAACCTGTCGATGAACAAGGTATTAGACCTCATCACGAACACGTTTATGTCGCAGAGCAATCATGATATAATGTCAAATATCATCTTGCCAAAAAGATAAAAAAATTCTATTTTACTGTCACAGCGAATCAGATATTTTGGGAGATACTTAAGCCGTTTATGCGTACTGGGCAACTAGAAATTTATGGTCGTCAAATAAACATAAAATTTGATTTTATTTTTGTAAAAAGTTTAAACTTGTTGACAGATTTAACAGCAGATTGAAGACAACATCTGATATCGTTGTGCAGACCCGTTAAATGCAAGTCTGTTATGATAAAATAGGAAAAGATCTACGGCGATCTAATCTGATCGCTAGCGATCTAGTCAAAAATCTTTGATTTTTATGGTTGGCATCCAACTGTTAAAACTATCACCGTAACCTCGACATTTGACCAAACGTCGATTACCAAGTATTTTTATCACTCGATCGATAACAAATATATCTTGTGTTGTTAGCTGATGTTCTTGATCGTAGAAACTTCCTGTGACATCTTCGTTTGCAAGATCGTTGAGATTGTATGTTACCGGTATTGTTGTTAAAATCCTGTCGATGACAAACACTTCTTCAGACCAGTTCGGGGTAAAACCTTTTTCAAATGTCTTTTTCGTTAATGAAATTCTAACACGATCACCAACGTTAAACTTGTGTCTGCGATATATGTTTTCGTTTTGCAAGAACCGGGATTTTTTATAGCATCATTCGGTGACATACCTGTTCTACTGTGTTCGGTGTTATTATAATCTGATATCATAGCTGGCAGATCATCAATATATCTGTTGGTGTTTTTTGCTGTAAGATATCTGTAAATCTTTTCTTGCATCGTACGATTAACTCGATCGACACCGACATTCTTTCCATCGTTACCGGTAAAACATTTTTTATATTGGTTTGTTTCAGAAACTGCTCGAACGTTTTGTTAAAAAACTCTGTTCCATGGTCAGCCCAAATCTTATTTGGCTTTCGCTATTTCATAAAAATAATATCTCTCAACGCATCTGTTATCGTCGATCCAGTTTTATCAGAAACAGGAACACAAAACGCACATTTGCTAAAGACATCAATGACGTTAAACAGATACTGTTTGTAATCGTTGTACTGTGCAATGTTTTGCACATCTGTGAGATCTATCGCCCAGATATTATCATCTGCTTTTGCGACAACCTTCCGTCGTAGAAACATTTTTTTAGGTCTGTGTAGCTCATGCGCCAGAACGCTCTGAGTTCCACTGATATATGACACATGTTTACCAGGTACACCAACGCCAAGTTTATTTCTTGCTCCAATGATACCTTGAAGAAAAGCTTTCCATGAACTCGTTCTCGCATATTATCCGGTTTCATATCTCATAGTTCGACAAGTATGACCCGATAGCAACCTAGTTTGTCATCGACGTGATCACGGTAACAAATATGATGACGCATCAACTGCATTGTAAGGTTCTTGTCCCGGTAACGGATTATCGTTTTCATCGAGTTGCTGATCATGTGGATTCCATGGACCCGTATATTTGTGTCCTGGCAATGTCCAGCCTCCATTTGGTTTTGGTAATTTGCCAATAATTTTATGTATATCCAATCCTGATCCGATGACAGCTCTATGATTGCAATGCTGGCAATAAGCAACTATCTTATTTTGCTCCATACACAGATCTTTGTTCACATTCTCGCAATTACATTTAATTTATTTTTAGTCGCTTACTAAAATAACTTTATCGTCGGATGTTATTGTCGGAGTGCTAGTACTCTGGGTTAGCATTGCAGAACCATCAGTGATTGTATCGCCAGTGAATGTATCACCGGATTTGTCTTTTTTAACGAACATACTCTTTCTCTTACCACAGACAAAACATATAATTTTTAGCATTTTTCTGTTATTAGCGGTTGTTTCTGTTGTTTCATTGATTTTATTGGTTCTGGTTCTTCGTTTGAGACAACATGTTGTCATTTTTATACTTGATGTCAGACAAAATTAATGCTAAATAGTTTACGATCCAAGTACCGCTTTACGATTATTACTGATAGTTGGAAACGGGTTAAGTTGCAGAATAACTTTAAGAAATTGTTGTGTTTAGATCCGCTATCGGATCCAGATATTTGTTTGGTAAATATAACGCAATAATAACCACAAGCTAAAGTTCCAACTGGCTGAGTTGAGTACAGTTATAGTTTAGTTTTTAAAATATTTTTTAAGATGTATTGTTTGATAATATCTCTCGGAGTCAAAGTTGTCATTGTTGTAAAGAGCTACTGAATGCGTTTCAGATCTGTCTTTGAAATTTTGTATATTGATGACACAGCTTTGATTAGCTTCTGGTGATCTATTTGCTAACTCATCTTTTGAAAAGACTCCGATAAATCCTCTGACATCTTTACGTTTATCAGCAATTTCAAAATTATTTAACGCGGACGATTTCATCCTCTGGTTCCCGGTAGTATCAGTCCTCGGCCACGACTTCCACAAGTCCGTCTTCTCATTAGGTATACCTGTATTCCGCGTCATATCCCAAAAAGGTTTGGTAATAAACTTCCTGCTATCCCTGCTAGCAGCGGGCTTATGAACCCACCCCTTTTCTTGTGGTTCTTTTTTCGTCAGAGTAGCTTTTCGTACTCGTGTTGTCGGCATTGTTGTAATTATCGATCAGATAAAATTTGGATTTTATAGCGGCCATTGTTACAGCAACTGTTTGATTCCGTCACCGGTTACTCCATCTCCGGATACAGCTTTGTTTTGTCGCTCCTGATACTGCACCTGACGCTGCTGATAATACTAACGTTCCTAACACAGGTAATATCTTTGGCAATAATGTTCGTGCTAAAGTAGCTATCGTTGTTCCGATTGATCCGCCAAGGATCAATTTCGATCCGGCAAATGCTGTTATTTGTGCTACTGACAGATCAAGCATAAAAGGCTTGCCTTTTCACGATTTGGATCTATGGTGTTGTGTTAGAAGTAGTTTTGTTGGAAAGCTACGCACTTTGAAATCTATTTTTAATGAAACCGCTTTTCATTTACCTATTGTTCGTGCTAGTTTTTGTATTTGTCCTTGTGACAGGTTAATCTCATGCAAAATATATTTTATCATGAATTTTGACAAATAAAATATTTTAACACTACACCTGTAGAGTCATTCTATCTTTGACGGCGTCAAGTGTTATGTATCTGTTAGATGTTACAAGAGCATAAGCGTAGTATATGTTATCTGGAGCAACAGGAACCAATCCCAACGTCCATGTTACTTCGATGTCAGCTGTTGATCTAATTGCTCGATCGCTGTGCTCACTAGCATCAAAATGAAATATCTGGTAAAGAGATCGAAACTCTTCGACAGATATTTGAGATCCGGTATCAGCGCCCTGATATTTCTATATCGCCTCCATCAGATACATATAAGCTCGAGATACGTTTCTATTAACATTATTTCCTAAGCTTCATTCGATTGCTCCTTCAGGATATTGTTTAGATTTTATTCTAACAAGTATTCTTCTTACGTCAGCATTATCACAATCGAGTTGTTTCGTAGTTGATTATTACGTTAATTTTGTCGATGAAACACGATTAATATATGACGTGGTAATTGCTTGCTCGGCGCTGCTGTTTTCCGCCATATGTTATCAGTTGTATTTGGTACGGCTATTTGATAAACTTTGTTCTGTTTAAAATATATCTTTCTGCTGTACGAAGATAACATTGTCTCAAGTTCTATAATTTTGAGATGGATATGACAACCCGAGGAATCCATAATGCCAATCGTAAAATCACAAACTGTCAGTCAGCAATACCAGCAGCTTCTATCAGACAGTAGTTATTAACAGCTCGATCAAGTATAAGAGTGTGTTTTATACCACGTAAAACTTTATTATAGTCCCTTCAAAATCCAAATATTGTGCTTAACGGAAGCATTGTGAATTGACGTGACTGATCTGTATAATTTCTTCGTTTAACAAAACCATCGTTATATTCTCGAAGATTGATCACAAGAACAATACTCTGAACTTTTACTAACAACATAGCTGTATCAGCTGCAGCGCCTAGTGGGTCAATTTCAATTGCATTACAAAGAGTAATCAGATCATTTTTTACATTTGCTTCTGCATAATCAGCTGATCAAGCCGTTCCATGTTGATCATGAAGCCTAGCTAAAAATTTGCTTATGTTAACGCGAGTCCCTGCACCGTTAGCACCAGTTTGAATCAGATTCAGATCAGCAGTATTTCCTAGTGATGTATCTTTGACCCACATCATATTTGTTGCAACAGATCTCGAGTAATCATCGCTGAATGACACGACGTTTTGTATGGTACTTGCAACTGGCAAGTGCATAAAAATATCTTTTACAGTTTGACTGACGAGTTGATATCTGGCGCTTTTGAAGAAACTTCAGCCGTTGTTTACTAATGTAATATTTGCACCAACACCAATATCACCATCCGCAGCTGTTCTTATACTATTTCGTACTTCAAGAACTGCTTTGAGCGGCAGCAAAATAAGATCTTCCTCTCTTGTATTAAATGTTCTGATACCTTCCTTGTTAGGCTCATTAGAGTTCTCGTCGAGATATTCAATATACTCGAACTCCGTTGCAGAGTCCTCTACCGTTATCTCATCGACAATGTCAAGATAATTTTTTATAGACATTATAGACATTTTTATTGTAATCGTCAAACAAAATTGTGATTTCTACAATCACCTAAAACGCAGCAACAGCATGTTTTGATCTAGCTCGTGTTATTAACTAACTTTCTAACAATCTCATCGCCTGCCGGAGACAACAATTTTTTTGGTGTTGTTATCATCGCACGTGCTATTTCTGATAATGGTGATATTTCAGAAATAACATGTTTTATATCCGAACCACATGGCACCCCACCTTTGATTTTATCAGCGATCGTTTGTCCGACAGCTGTTCCTGCTGCAGATGAGGCTCCTGTTGCAAAGCCTTTGGCGCGTCTAACGCAGTTGGTGCTATTTTGTGAGCTATCCCAGGTATATTGTCGATTATCTTTGAAAATATATTTTTTAAGAAAACACCTGCAATTTATCTGTGATAAATTTTTCATCTTGTGATACAAAATGTCTGATAAAATTGAATCTAATTAGTTAATTATTTATGGTCAGCTACTGATGAAGATAGTAAGTAACAACTTCGTTGTTAAGATACATCTGACGACCTGATTGATCGGTAAGTGTCATCGTGATAGATGATATTTGATTTTCGACATTAATAGGATAGTATATTATCGGTCTCGGATTGACTTGCATTAACGAACCCAGTGGAACATCAGGGCTAAACGAATAAATAGTTTGTCCTTGGCTACCCCGTGCTTTGTATGACCCAGGTGCAATAGAACAGTATATCAGGATTGTATTTACATCTGTGATGTTGACGGCTGACTCGCTGTCATATGATAATGTCTCAGATGAGTCAGATCCCTATTGTCGTTTATCAAATCATAGCAATGATCCGATAGTGTATTGGCCGCTAAGATCGATAAACAATTTGTTACTTAGTGTTATTCTTGCTCGTAACGTGTTGTAGTTCGAAACGATCTCAAAATTATCAGATGAAGTATCACTACTGCCAGCAGTTATAAGATATTTGATTGTTTTGTTGATATCTGTGACCTTGTAGTCGCTTTGTGGTATCTTATCAGATTCCATTCGATGACCTCAATCGTTTTCAAACCGAACGTAAAATCATCGTTGACGTTAGTTTTAACATTTCCCATAGAGTGCCAGACAGTAGCAGATACTAATCCGATCTTAAACTGCCTTAGGGACCAAGGATAAAGTTTAATAACCGGGTTATAGAACACGGAGCAGTTTGTGCTGTTCGATATTGTCTGAGACGAATCAAGTAGCAGCATCATCGATGACATTTTTATTTGTTATTCGCAGATAAAAACATATCAAATGGTTTGCGTTAGCGAATCATATCGCTGTGGAAAGCATGATACTCGTCAGTCGTTAAAGATCAGTTTGATAATAGATGATCAAGTATTTCAAATATTTCATTATCGATTTCTGTGCTCGCATTTCCAGTGTTACGAGTCCATACACTTAAAGTAAGTAACAGAAAAGAGTGAAAGACAACGAGTGTTGTAAAATTTAACAAATAATTTATTTCCCTAGAATACAAAGTGAAAAATAAGAATAAAGAACTACTATATTGCTAATTAAATCCAAAAATAATCCAAGAATTAAAGACACAAATCCTAGTAATAAAAGTCCCGAGCAAAGCTCAGTTCAAGTTCCGAAGAGATTTATAATTGAAGGCGATGACTTGTCTGTTAGAGCCTGCATCGTACTGATGTGTCAACAGTCTCTTGTTGAATCACAGAAGTATTATTCCAAGTTTGAATTCAGTATAAACCCCAGTGAATGTCTTTATCCAAGAATTTTGTCAGGGAACTTTTGTATTTCCAGAGAAAATAATCACTTGAAATCAATAATTTGAAGAAAGTGAAATTCAGCCCAAACTGGACACACATAAAACAAATTAAAGTGCTAGATGTTAAAGCACAACTGGTAAAATTCTGACAGTCACAAGATAATATAGTTCTCCGTTGGACTTCAGGTCACAAATTAGCACTTTTTAAAATCAAGCATTACCTAATGGAAAATAAACTTCTTGAATGACCTAATGAGCCTTGTTTATTTAAAACACAATACCCTATAAAATTCACTTAGGAATCTCCAAAACCTCGACCCTACTCAACACGTTTACCCGAATAGTAATTTGGTCAGTGAGCTTATGCCCATAGAAAATAATGAAGCTATAATTAATTGTTTACATCAATGAAAAAAAAAATTTAAAATCCAATCAGGTCAAACAGAATTGAACTCATTTCTGGACAAGGTCAAGTCCAGTTGTTACGTGTAGGCTCGTACAAAAGTAACAAAAGAAAATAGTGAAGTCAACAAGCTTTGTAAATTTAACAAAATAACTTATTTCCCTAGAAAACAAGGTAAAATATGAAATAGGACTTACGGTTTGTGAATATAATCCAAAAATTAATCCTAAAATTGAAAAATGTAAGTCCTATCACTAAACAGTTCTAATTGAATCCAAGTTTGAATCTCGATGAAGTTCCAATATGAAAGGCGATGACTCCTCTATAACCAGTTTGTGTTGATGTGTCAACAGTTCCGTGTTGAGTCATCAGGAATATAATTCCAGCTTTTGAATTCCAAATAATTTAGTGAATGTCTTGGTCCAAGAATTTCGTCGAAAAAGACTATTTTCCAAGGTTAATAACTTATTTCAAAAACGAAAATCGACTCAAATGGCAACAACAAGAATACCTTTCGGCCTGAAGGTATATTTTACGACTGATCAAATCCATTAGAAAATGTCTGTTTTAATTTTAGATCACATGATGGCTCACGTGGTCACTTGAACAGCGCAGTAAAAAAGATGCCAATTATCACGTAGGCTTCTATAGCCTAGCTAAGAATCTGATTTCCACACTGGAAATAAATTTAAAAATAAAACGCTGTTTATTCAGACTAACACGTAGGCGAAGTATGACCTTGATTTCAACCAATGATTTTCACTCTGTGTTTACCAAATTTCTCAAACAAGGTCAGCTAAAAATACAATGAAGCAACAGTTTTACGCTCTACTCAGGCTAAAAGAACTCAACTGAATTTACTGGGGAAAATGTCAAATCCAGTAAAAATATTATTTTTACAGTAAACTGTAATGAAATTAAAGTAAAGTGAAAGAGAATTTAAAACTAACACACAAGTAATTTAATTACATATACGTAACACAGTAAACAATGTTACATTATAATATCATGTAATGGAAGAAAAAATTAAAACTAACAGACAAACAATTAAATTAAATATACATAACACCAACTTCTTTCGATAATATTAGCAGCATCATTCGCTCAATAATATCAGCTGCTAAGTTAAATTTCTTTATTCCTTCACCGTCTTTTTCTTCCACAGTATCATATTCGGAATCTGTTTCAAGTTGTTTATCATATTCTATACTCTGCTGCTCGTCTTTTTTCATTTTGTTTTAATCCTGATATATTTATTTCACCATTGTTTGAAATTTTTTTGCAGCTGTGATACCTTTTTCATAACCTAAACCTCTTTCAAAAACTTTCAAATATATCTTAGCAATAACACCTTGTTGTACTATTTCATAATATTTTTAGCATCATCAATTTCAGTTGCGGATTCTAAACCATTTATAGCATCAGCAGCTTTTTGTATTATAGTATTCAATTTTTTGGAGAAAGAATCTTCTTCACTTTTAGTCCATAATCTTATTTTTTGCGTTTTTTCAAACTTGACATCTTTTGTTAAATTCGAAGGTAAAATATTCTGTAGCACTGATTATTCTTTAGATAGTGTTTTTATAATGTTCTATTTTTTTTTCTTCTTGTTTACTTCCTCAAGGAACATTTGTCTTTCTCGTTGTTCTCTCATTTGCTTACTAAATAACAAATCTTTTCCTTTCATTTTTCTAAACCCTCAGCTTGCCGTGCATCAGGATCACCAATTCGCTCAACAATATCCTCAGCAATTTTCTTTTATCCTTCCTCGAGTAGTCCTCGTAAACCTTTATCTTTTAGTTTTCTAGATCTTCTGGTGATACTTTATCAACATCGAGTTGTTTACCAAGTACAGATTCAATGATAGGCTTAAAGAGTCTAGCAGTTTCTTTTGCTGTTTGTTGTTGTCTAGCATGTTCTTGCTCAACTTTTTTCTTAAACGCAGTTCTTGTAGCCACATATTTCTTTAGAATATTTATCTGCGCCTTGTCCATTATTGTGAATAACACATTAATTTTATACTTCTTTACAGTCTAAGAACTTGTGAGTTCCGCATCGAAACATATGCTTGGTGTCTCTGGCAAGTTTATTGAATAAGATAAAACTGATTTCCATGAGCAGACTTATGATACAGCTCAACAAATTTGTCTCTGGAAACATCACTGCATTGTTCTCGTGATATATTCTGCACGTCAATGTTGTCAAGTCTGTTAAACAATATAAAACAACCCGTATATCTTCTAATAAAACTATTAACGTTATAAACACCCTGGGCAAGATAAATCGCATTGCATCTTCTGTGTCTTGAAAATGAAAAGTAAGATTGGATCTTGTCCATCTCAGCATTACTAAACAGGATGTCATCAAAAACAATAATCTTATGTTCGTCTGAGTCCAGCTCGGCAACAGGAACAAGATCTTCTGGTGCTCTTATAACAAATATATCTTCGCCAGCACCAAGTTCATTTTTTAGCTTTTTGTTTTACTCGTTCAGCAACTCATATTTGTCCTGCTAGGGATTGATCGTGTAAATATACACCTCATCGTAGTTGAATATGTCGTTTGATTAGCAAGTTCTTCAGAAAGTTTGTTTTGCCAGATCCAGTACGTCCGACTCTCAGGTAATGATAATCTGGTAACACAAAACTGCGTTTATTTTTTATTACAAGTTCTGTTTCAAAGTTTATTTTGTTAATCATATAACACATGCACAAAATTTTGTCAGCAGCAATTACAATAACTTTAGTTACTACACAAAATTTGGTACATTAGTAAGTGGTGAAACAAATGCAACAACAGCAGATGATGATATAACAAATTATCTCAAGAAATCAGGTGACATAATGACCGGCAACCTTACCATGTCAGGACAACTGGTGTTAGATCTAGAAACAACATATCCACCTGTCAACGTCAACAACACACACGCTTTTAATTATGATCAATTAACCACGGCTGTATATGAAAATCTTTCAGTTGTCGGCGGCATAATGAACGGCAACATCAACATGAGCAATAATAAGATAACAACTATCATCACATCATATCCGCTAAACGACGCTTATATCACACAACTGGTACGTTATAATCAACTAAATAGAGTGGCAAATTTAAACATAAATAAATCTGGTGATTTTGTACCAGGTACTATTTCATTTGTCGACGCAGGTAAGATAACAGGACTACCAACAGATTTTCCTCCGAGTGAAGAATCAGATGCAATATCTTATGATCAGCTGAAAGGATCGTTGACAGCGTACTTAAACCTTGCCGGAGGAGCAATGACAGGTTCGTTACACGTGGGCGTCAACACGATAACATCAACTGCGTTTCCAAAAACAGTATCGGATCTAACAAACAAGAATTACGTTGATGATATGATAACCGGTTATACTGCACTACGAGTAGAAAACTCCGGAGACACAATGACAGGGACGCTAAACATGGGATCAAATAAAATAACAACAACATATTATCCAGTATTTCCATTTGATCTGACAAACAAATCTTACGTCGACGTGGCAGCAAAACATGCAGTTGCTGTTTCAGGTACATCAGCTGATGCTCTTTTCGTTAAGCAAACAGGAGGTACAATCACAGAAGCAGATAAAATAACAACAACATGTTCCTGTTGCTATATCCGATATTGTAAATAAACTGTACTTAGTGTTAGTGGCAGCACAAAACGAGCTCGCAGTAACGTCGGTTATATTCCACATCTTGCTGATTCGACAGATAATCTTTGGGGTTTGGTTGCAACGGCATCAACACAATATCCTGGAAATAATCCAAATTTTGCTTTTTCGTTTAGCAGTGTCATATCTGGGGGTCCCGAGTGGGCAACATATGGAGAAACAAGCAATTTTTGGATCAAAATTCATTGCCCTGATGTTGTTGCAGTTTGGAAGTTTCATTTACGAGGACGATCAAATGCTGGTGTCGGCCGCATAAACAATTGGCGATTAGATGGATCGACAGAAAATACCACATCGACAACTTTGCACAGCGCAACGGGTATGTATATCTCAACGAGTAAACAGTTTACTATCGCTGATGCTAAAACGGTTAACAAGTACATTTACCTTCAGATATATGCTGTCAACGCAGAAATTCTTTACCCGGGTTTGACAACGTTTCAGCTGTACACGATTGATGATTTAGTATAGGTTTAGTGTGTTAAACATAGATCGCTATGCTATCCACTTTAATGTGATCTGATTTAAATAATGTCTGTTGATCAGAGTCGCAAAAGAGTTTTACAAAAACATATTTGATCCTGAAACAAAAATATAAATAGATGACGTTGATCAGCTAGACACCGAAAGCGCTAGAGAAGCTCAAGCAGTTAATGAAATCGCTAGAATGAAAAGTTTAACACTCGGATGACCTGATCTACAAGAAAACGAAGACAATTTTGTTAGAGTTGCTGGAATGCGAGGCCTACAGCTCAAAAACTCTATCCGAGATCATGGTATTATTAACAATTACTGTCATCCAAACGATTGCGAGGAACAGCGATTACAAGTTGAGTCGCTGTTGACAAAGACGTTGCTCGAGATTAACAAGGAAAATTCTACAACAATTAACAGATCTAACCGCGTAAAAACAAAATCCCATGGTGGTAAGAAACAATAACAAGATCGAATCAAAAAAGTTAATGATGAACTTGACAAACTAGCAGAACTAAAAAAAAATCGACTCACAAAAAATCGCAGGATAAGAGATAGTTTTGCTAAACGCAGAATATTTCCCGAGTTGGGTATGGACTATCCTGATATAAAACCGCTATTTGAGGTAGTAGATAATCGTGATGACGATAGTCCATTAGGGAAGGCGTATCTGATATTAGTAGATTCTCTGACAAACAGCGATTATAAAAAAAAATATTCTAAGGAACAAATAAACGTGGCCCTGATAGCAGTAAATACTACTGAGTGAAAGATCGAGTCTTACAGTGATGCTGAACGAGATCTATTTTATCAAACATTCGATGACATAACAAGTGTTGGTAATACTATTAAACCTGTTACTATTGATGTATGTGATTATGATCTTAAAATCATTTCATTAAAAGACTATGAAAAGAAAGCTGGAAAGCTGCTGACAGAAACAAAATATAAAAATATAAAAGATTTGATTGTTTGGTACCTAAACTTACCCGCAGATGACATCAACCTGGACACTGATAAACGTGGACTTTTGTCTTTTGCAACGGCATGCGCAATACTTGCACAACATATGGTACGTAATAATATTAATATTAATGATCTAAGATTTGTATTAGGTTATATTGATCATGTAAAAGATCTTTACCAAAATAACGTGAATGATGCCACCGAAATACCAACGATTTTTGATTCTCCACTTACTGTGATCCATGAAATATTTTTTGATGATGTTAGACATGAAAATACATCATCTGAGGTATATGATGAATATAAAAATTTTCTTGCTGATCCTGTTAATAGTAAATTTAGTGATCTGGTTAATAAAGCTGTTGCTGAGAAAACGTTTACTTTTGGGAGTTAAAATTTGTTAGCGTAGTTTCATAATGACGAGAAAAGAAAAAATAGACTTCAATCATATTTCATCAGGTCTCCAAGACAACGATAGAGACGAGCTGATCAGATACTAGGTACTATCATAAAAAAAATCTTATCTGTATCAGACGGGCCAGAAAGTATTACAGCAGAATAATAAGCGCGCTGAATTATATTCCAATATTACTAACAACAGCTGGAATTGCTACAGCCGGCGGAACCGCAAACCCATTATTGTTAATAGTTTCGGGGATAGGTATTGAATTATCAACAATAAATAAAAAGATCAAGCCAAATTACGAGAACAAAAATAATTCGTGTAAAATAGCGAACGACTTATAATAAAATTCTTAATCAACTTCGAGCTTGTCTTAGAGGTGTAAAGTTTATTATGTTAGATATGATACAGGAACTGCGAGTCAAAGACGATTTTCTCGAAGATATGATACCAAACAGAGTTGCGAAATACAAAAAAAAAACGATATTCTGTAAATTTTGTGTGAAATATGAAATACAATGGAGAATATTATCTCGGAAGATATCACGTTAAAGATCAAGAGAATTCTCTTTCAGGGTAAGCATATGACGATTGTGCTTAACAACGAAAAGTATAGCACGTACATCAAAAATAAAAACAAGATAACCCTTATTTGCAAAGATTATTCGGAATATTTTGATAAACTTGCTTTGATCACAAAAGAACTTGTCAAAACTGTTGATAATCTTTATAATCCAATATTTCAAAAATAAATGCAAAAAAAAATTATAGTAATTATGAGCTATTAAAACGTTACGTTAATAAGACAATAGTTTCTCATGGAAACTTTACCAAATGTTAGAACCTGATTCTCTTATCAGCTGTAAAATAAATATGTCCTTGTTGAGTCATGATGATGAGAGTTATATTATTGCAAAAGCTGAAACGTTAAAAACATCTCGAGAAATCTCTAGCAGTTTTATGTGAATATCAAAAATAGATGAAGTAAAATTGCTAGCAATTTCATCGTAAAATTTTGTCTGAAATATATAAGTAGTCTAATATAAGGGGTGTTTCTGGATCAAACCCTATTTTGTTTGATCACGGCGACGTTTCAATAACATGTTCTCGAAGAGTAAACGATTATAAAATAGACGCTGTTGCCTCAACAAAGTTGTTTTCGTAGTTGTTTAGACTAACTTGATGAGGTTATGGAGGGGGGAGAATTATCTTGTCAAGTTCAAAATAGAGGTTTGGGCTAGAACACCCCCTTTTACAAGACTTATTGCTAAGCATAGTGACAGTAAAATGTACCTGATGAATATAATTGATATTTTTAGCGAATACGCCTTTAGCGTGCCTGTTACAGATAAGAGAGGTAAGTCTATAACGGATTCGTTGAGAGAGATTATAAAAAGCACAGAAGAAAACTGAATAAAGTATGGACTGATCACGGAGCGGAGTTTTTTAATAAACAATTCGAGCAGTTTCTGGAACAAAATATCATCACAAAATATATCACCGGAAACGAAGGGAAAAGTGTCGTCGTCGAAAGACTTAATCGCACGCTAAAAGAAAAGATCTATAAGCAACTTACAGCCAAGAACACTAACAGATACGTCGATGATATGAAGCTGTAAATAATCCAGTACTGGCGGAGGAGAATATGTACCGAAGACACAAGTTTAGCTTGGGTGATAGAGTTAGAATTTCACTAGTGAAGAAAACGTTTGAAAAAGGATTCACTCCTAACTGGTGTGAGGAAGTATTCGTTGTCGATAAAATTTTAACAACAATACCTGTGACGTATAAGCTGAAAGATTCAGCGGGGGAAGAAATTATTGGACGTTTCTACGAACACGAGCTACAGCGGACAGAGCAGGATATATTTATAATCGAGCGGGTCATAACAAGGAAAGGAAAGAAAAGTTTGGTTAAATGGAGAGGCTATGGAGACAGTATAAATAGTTGGATACCAACTATTGAGATAAAAAAAATCTTTGATTAAATCGCGTGATGCATAGCATCCAACGATCCAGTCGTTGCAGATTTTGTCGCATTTCAAAAGGACAGGCTTACATTTCATTGGTCTGCACAACGATATTAAATATTGTCTTCGTGCTGTTACCATTGCGCACTCTCCCATCAAGTTAAAAATCTTAACAAATAGAAAATCAAATTTTATATTTTTGCGACGGCCATAAACTCCTAACTGTCCACAGTTCATAAAGGGTTATAATAACTCCCAGAATATCTGGTTTTCAGAGACAGTACAATTAAACGTTTTTATCTTCTTAGTGTGGTAATACTTTACATTGTACTGCGATTTTGCTGCGATATAAACTTGCTCGTCTTGATGTATTATACCGGGCTCATCTGTAATTTTATCCTCGTGGACAGGAAATAGATATGTTTCTAGATCGAACTTGAGATGCCGTACATCTTGATGTTTTACATGCCGTCTATTAATAGTATTGGAATTTGTCGAATCCTGATGATCTTGCTGATCCGCTGTATCACGATCAATATTGGCGTAAAAATCAAACAATCTTTTCGCGAACAAGAAACTTGTTTGAGACATCTGATACATAAGACTTTTATCTAATTTACTGTAATAAAATGCCGGATGAAATAAGAAAAGAATAGTCAGAGCTAGAATCTTACATATGAACTTCTTATTCGATGCTGTCAAGTTGTTTAAGAGCAATAAAAAAAAAACAGAAAGAAGGTCGTGAGTTTTCTTGTCGAATGCGATCCTTACTCGGCGTTTGATGTGCTACTGACAGATTCGGAGGTATCGAAACAAAATATTTTAAAAAATTGTTAGATATGAGGGAGATACTGTTTTTAAATTGGCTCATTGTTGTTTGACGAGGGAAAGTATAAAAGATATTCTGAAAATTGATATATAATAGCGTGCAATTTTACGTTAATTATCAAATATGGACAGATTTGTTACTCGAGTTAATATATTATAAACCCCTTTTAACTGGAAGAGGCTGTAAGAAAGATGTTCCACGGTGACAATAACGTGGGAGCTCGCTTTGAAGTAGAAAGAGAAAAAAAAAATAGTTTAATTTTGTTAAGCAGCACAGAACTTTATCATATGCTGAAATACGGAAAGATATTTGTCGAATGCGACAAAGAAACATTAATTAAATATCTCAGTTTCTGCTTGACGAATAGCGACGTCGCAAATATTTTAAATAGCAGGTGATTCATATCGAAAGAAGATTCTATCTCCACTCGTTTTTGAAAAAGCTGCATTTTGTATTTCATCAGCAACAGATTTTATTGAATGTGGATGAACACTAAAATATTTTGAAGCTGCATAAATTGATGTAAACAACATTTCTTCACCTGTGTTAGAATTTGTTGCTATAACTGGACGGACAGGTTGTTTCAGATTAAACTTTTACTTTTTCCTCGTCTAGTGTTTTCTTTCTGTGTTACAAGATTTAAATTCTCAATTTGGTTATCTAATTTAATGTTGTTAAGGTGGTCAATAACCAGACCACTAGGAATCAAACCATGTAATACCTGAAACACGAGCCTATGACAATAATATTTAACTTGATTAATATTGCTTCCTCTACCACCTACACTTAAATAGCCACTATTTTTTTATAAAACCAACAATTTTCTTTGTTTCAATATATCTTATCGTGCCTCTGTCATTTGCCTCGTAAAGATTATAAATCGGATGACGTTGAAATTCGCCTTGCAAAGACAAGTTGCTAATGTTATTGTCAGTAACACTGCCGTTGATATGATAAACTCTCATTCCGTCTGGAATATCATCACCGCTAAATAAAGTCCAGATAAACTCGTGTAGGAATAGTTCAGTATATTCGCCATCATTAGCGCCTTTCACTTTCATCTTATAACCCGCTGGCGTTAATATTCCAATTGCATCTTTTGTTTTTATGTTTATCGCAACGCCAAGCTAGTTACCAGGAAAAAAGATTATATTTCTGGTGACACCAGAAAATCTCTTGGTGTCTAGCAAGATCGCTGACGATTATCGGCATCTAGTAAAATTTTTCCATCTTGTAATAATAGCTTTTCCAAATTTCTAATTGACAAATTTCACAATACGCTCAATTAAAGAGATATAAAACAGTAGATATAGGATGTTGAAACTTGCCGATATATCAAAGAAAAGTCTATTCTTGACATAAAGATATCGACCTTTAAAAATCGCAACCTCATTTGCTGGTTTTGATAACAGTTTTCGTTTCGATAATAAACATTTACTTACAAACTTCTCTGGCTTAAACTTATATCATCTGCTTCATCCAACAAGTAAATCCCAGCCTGCCACGCACAAGGGTTTAAAAATAATAGTTCGGTTGTAAGCGCAGCATTCTAAGCTAAATATATCTCTGGAATCCCCACAGTCTCTTACGTCAGAGTAACGTGAGGAATTTGCTTATCGTTATGTTACATTAAAATCTAATCGAATTCTATCAGGAACAGATTTAATATCGTTGTTAGAAAATATATTTCAGGAAATATGAAAGAAAATAGATGAGTACACAACATCTGGGTCTGGCTGGAAGTTTTGAAAAGATAAAAGAAATACTTTTCCACACTATGAAATATAGTCCATTGCGTGGTAGCTCATATGTTGAATTCCCAACTAAAATCAAAAACTCAAAAGGTTGTATTAATATCCAAAACCATGATACAAAATATTTACAATGGGCCATATTGACGGCGTTATTTCCTGCACAAGACCATCCTTATTGAGTATCAAATTATATTGGTTATGTTAAAAATCTAAACTTTAGCGGGATCGTCTTTCCCATTGCTGAGAATCAAATTCCAAAATTTGAAAAACAGAACAATCTCCTGTTACTTGGAGGCATTAATATATTTTGTGTCGATGACAAGCAAAAGATATATCCTAGATATATCAGCGATCTAGCATCACAAAAACAGTAAATTTACTATTTTATAAAGATCACTGGATAAAAAACTTTAATGGGCTAGTCGGAGGTCAGTATAACAAGCATAAGAGAAAGAAATATGTTTGTGTCAAGAGTTTGCATGGTTGTATATCCCAACTTGTACTTTACCGGCACCTCGAATATTGTTCTGATGTTCAGAAAATATCTCTGCCTGACGAAGATGTAAAACATATTACAATTTACAAACCACAAGCGCACGATGAAAGTGCCTTTTATAGGATATGCAGATTTCGAGTGGAGTCTACTTCCTGCGCAAGGAGTAGAAAAAAACCCTTATAAATCTTCGCCAAGGAAAATACATGAGCATATTCCCTGTGGCATGGCGTATAAGATCGTGTGAGCAGTTGATAAATCTTTATCAAAACCAGTAAGGATATACCTTGAAAATTAACCAGCTGTCTGGTTGCTTAGGAACCTTATCGACGATGTTGATCTCATTCTGATGTTACTCGCTAATACAAAACAAATTGAAGCCACTAACAGTAAAGCAAGAAGCTAAATTTCCCAAAGCAGAACTATGCTATATTTGTGAGGGCGCGCTTTTGCCTCAAGATAAGGTAAAAGATCCCTGCCATATTACTGAAAACTATCGTGGTACGGCACATGACAAATATAACTTAAAATATTCCGCACCGCATTTCGTTCCTATTGTACTTCATCATTTCAGAGGATATGACGCTCATATTATAGTTGAAGCGTTCGGTAATTAAGATATAATAAACCGCCTGAAAATTAGTAACAGCAATAAAATATTGTGCATCCCAAATAATACTGAAAAGTATATGTCAGTGACACTAGACAAGTTGAGATTTATTGATAGTCTGCAGCTTATGTCAGCGTCGCTAGACGAGCTTGTCAAAGGCTGCAGTCAACTTAATAATTTGATTGAGCATTTCAGTGAAACTGCTGGCAGTTTATTGACACGAAAAGGTATCTTTCCCTACGATTATATAGACGATTGGAGCAGATTTGATGAAAAGTGTCTACCTGACAAAGATAAGTTCTACTCTAGGTTAAATTTGTTTGATGCATCCGACGAAGATTATGCCTATGCTCGATCGATATGGGATTCGTTCAGCTGTAAAATCTTAGGGATTATCATGACCTGTACCTTACCACAGACATTCTGTTGCTCGCAGATATATTTGAGATGTAAGCGCTGATAACTAAGGACTCGACCTAGCGTGGTACTATTCGGAACCTGGATAAAGTCGGGACGCATTAATGAAACACAATAAAATAAAAATGAGCTGCTGACAGACCCTGATATGTTTAGCTTAGTAGAACGTGGAATCTTAGGCGGAATAAGTGTCATAACAAAACATATGCCAGGGCTAATAATAAATATTTACCCTACTATGATAGTACAGAACCATCAAGATTTATAGCTTATCTAGAAGCCAATAATTTATATGGCTACGGTCTATCGGAGTCGATGCCCTGTGACCGGTTTAGGTGAATTAGTGAAAAACAGTTTTTTTATGAAACCTATAAAACTATGTATTAGTTATTTCATAGAAGTTGATATTGACTATCCTGCTAGCTTCATGATAGCATAACGACTATCTATTCTGTCCAGAGTCGATGCTGATAGATTACAGTCTATTATCAGATAAACAGAGAAATTATTTGTCAAGTGAGAGCACTAGTGGTAAATCTGTTGTTTAAAACTAGTTCCTATTCTGCCTGACAAACGGATATACGTTTTACACTATAAAAATCTGAAACAAGCAGTTAATCATGGTCTGATACTAAGAAAAGTTCATAGATTGCTAAAATTTGATCAATCGCTGTGGATGAATAGATACATCGACTCAAACAAAGCACGACGAGCAGCTGCCAAAAAAAGAATTCGAAAAAATCTTTTTCAAGCTTATGAATAACAGCGTGTTTGGCAAGACCATAGAAAATATCAGAAAACGAGTCAATATTGAGGTCGTCAATAACTTGTAACGTCGTAATAAATTTGTAGCATCTGACGATTTTGTCAATATGAAAATATTTAACGAAAATTTAGTAACCATTCAACCACAAAAGACGAATCTGAAATTGAATAAGTGAGTTTATGTCGGTATGGCAGTACTTGAAATATCAAAGTGGCTAATGTACCAATTTCATTACGATTTTGTTAAGGTTAAGTGGCCTGATGCAGAATGTTATTTACAGATACTGACTCGCTAATGTACAAGATAAAATCTGACGATATTTATCACGAGTTTTATGATAATAGAGAGATGTTTGATCTTTTAGATTATCCAAAAAACAGCAGATTTCACTGTGATGCTAATAAAAAAAAGTACCAAGAAAATTTAAGGATGAGACAAATTTTGTTCCTATCAAAAAGAGTTTATCGGATTGCGTAGTAAAATGTACTGTCTAAAACTAGCTGATAATAAAGTTAAAAACGAACTAAGGGAATTAAAAGAAATGTGGCAGGTAAGGTGATATGCTTCGACAATTATAAGGCTGCGTTAGACGGATTTTCTAGTTATGTTGAGATGATGGCAATAAGATCGAATTGTCATAAAATTGAAACAGATGTTATCATAAAATCTGGTCTTTGTAATTTTGATGATAAAATATACTGCTCTGATGGGATAAATACATTTGCTAGCGATTTTTATAAAGTTTGTGTCTCTAGCGATTTCTTATAAAGTTTGTGTGAAAATAAGGATAGTGGAGTGCAAAGCACTTTGATTTTGTATAAAATATAAAGCACCATACTGTGACAAAAGTAGCAAAACGGAGTACCTAACGACCAGGTTGAATGACGTTGGATATCTCTTATCTTGGGTAATTGTTATGTTTTTCCATAGTGCTAAAACATACCCCCTTGTGAATCGCTAAGTGCTAAACGAAATTTTAGAGATTCAGAGGGCTGTCCAGGCTAATTTTCAATTTTGCAATTGTTGCATCGCTAAGCGCGAGAGTATGTAAGAAAATACAACCCCGGGCGCGTTGAGGTTCAGAGGTGCCAGGCGAGTTGCACCTGTATTTAGGGTTATTTTTATAATTTTAGAATTACCCGTTTAGGTATATCACGTCTTTTCAACTGCTCGCAGGCGCTCCCCCAATTATAATAGCTTCTGCCGGGGAACACAAGACAATATGTCTATCGCATTTTTCTGGACTCGAACTCATAAAGTCGTTTCCACTTGTCGACTTAACATTTGTGCGTACGCCTTAACCACACGGCTACCGAACTCTTACAGATATACAGATGAAATTTAGATATATAACTATTCAAAGCAGACACTGATTAGAGCGTGTATGTAAATCGATGTTTTACTTTTGTAAAATCTCAGAGAGTTATTAATTGCGCAATAATAGCGGATTGGAATTTTAAATGAATGTTAGGTATAGTAATTTTGTGTGGAAATATAGATATAAATCGCCAGCGATTTCAAGTAAAAACCGCAGTAGTGGAGTATAATGAGCGTTTCTTAACCAACCCTATTTTGTATGACGACTATGATAATTTAATGGTAGGTTCTAGAGCTAGGTAATCAGTAATGAAATAGATTTGTTGCTTCAACAAAGTTGTTTTCGTTTTAGTTTATACTAACGGAGGGGGAGGAAGCAATGGGAGGGGACTCATGCTGTCGTCCAATACAAAATAGAGGTTTGGCAAAGAAACCTCATTATACTCTACTACTTGTATGTCTTGTACATCATGATAATCATACGAGAATACAGTATATGTCTTGTACATCATGATAATCATACGAGAATACAGTATATGTCGTGTACATCATGATAATCATACGAGAATACAGTATATGTCGTGTACATCATGATAATCATACAAGAATACAGTATATGTCTTGTACATTATGATAATCATACAAGAATACAGTATATGCCTTGTGCATCATGATTATAATACGAGAATGTAGAATGTCTTTACATTATGATCATGATACAAGAATACAGTATATGTCTTGTACATCATGATCATCATACAAGAATACAGTATATATCTTGAATATCACGATCACCATAAATGAGTACAATTTATGTCTTGCCCATCACGATCCAGGTCCGGATCGGGGGTGGGGTGGGGTAAGGGTTTTCGGCCTCCAGCGAATAAAAGAACGTACACACACACACAAACGTACAGTCACTTGTCACTTGAAATTTGAACATCGTCTTATTTCGTGCGCACGCTTATTGTGTCTTATACACACTTTGAGTAAATATACACACAGATTTTTAGTTTGGTGTCCTTTCGAGGAAACTCTGGTCCTTTTGAAATTTGGAAATCATCTCCCAACACTTGACCTGATTCGGCCCTGTGATCATCATGCAAGAGTACAGTATATGCCTTGCATATCATAATAATCATTGCTTGGATTTACAGTTGAAGAAATGATTACTGGTTGCAGAAATTTCAGATTTACTTTAATGTATTTGCGACGGGAAATTTGCATCATTTGATTTGGAACAGTAGACTACAGTAGATATAGACAAATTTTATTTAAAGTCGGAATTGCATCAGATAATAAGAAACATTATATAGATCGTTTAAACTATTTTGCCACGTAACAAATTATAAACAATGTGTTCTGACTCCAAGGTCATAAACTAATTGACAGAAAGAAGCTAAATCAACAAATTTTGTAAAACGTAACAAACAATTTGATTATCAATGTCATCAGCAAAAATGTGAGTGGAATTTAGAGTGTTATTAAGTGAATCCAAAATAATCCTGAAGAGTCATATTAAAGTCCAAATGAATGAAAAGATCCGTTTAAATTTCAGAACCGGAAATGTACTGGTCCGCCAAGAAATCGTGACGTTGTCAAAATGGTGTTGTCCAGAGCTTCTTTAAATAATTCACAATAGTTACAGAATAATATTATAGTCCAAAAACAAGCACTTTCCATTTCCGCTGAACAGTCAAAACAAATGTTTTTCCTCTTAAATAATATTTAAGTACAACATAAAACACGTCTGTAATCTTGATGTTACAACAGGAACACAAGAAATAAGAATGACTCCAAAATACGAATTAATCTGATTGTTCAGTTCTCTCTTATATCCGCTTTCTATTACGACTATATTTCACAACATAACCCCAAGTGACAGATCATTCTACTCATTAAATATTTCGAAATACCTGTTCATATGACCTAGCCCATCCAATGGGAAATTACCTAATCTTCTAGAACCGTCCAAACCCCACCAGAACAGGAGAAATTAACGCAGCGTCGTCGATAAGTCATATTATTTAGATCATTATTATTTGTAATTGTCAACACATACGTAAGCATTTATTTATATATCCTATGTAATTTTACTCTCGTAATATTCCTAAAACAGACCCCACTCACGTAGGTAAAATATAAGTAATAAATTTACAGCACGAATAAGACTTACAAAAAATTAGATAAAATCATGTACCAGAAGTTACGAAAAAATATCGATATTTATAACAAATTGAATAGAAACGAGTGAAAATATTCAGAATAATATCTACGAAACAGGCGATTCTTGGTATGACATTTTATGTACATATTATTATACATATAATTTATTCTTGTATTATGAAATTTTCCTTCTTTTCCTTTGCGGTTTAATTTTATTTCTTAAAGAAAAATCAATTTTCATGTGTGCCTCGAATGAATGCGCTAAGTCAGCTACGTATGTAAATGTGCTAAGTGAATGAAAATATATACCAAAATTTTATGCAAATCCACTGAGCGATTTTAAGGACATGGTGGATTAAGTTCAAACACTCGCTTTGATAGTCTAGGCGACATAAAGTAGCCAGATAGGATAGAGTCGTTATGTTATTAGGTCCACCCGATCTATCGTCATAGCATTGGTCTACTGATTCACTATTGCGGTAAGTTCATTTTAGAACTGTTAACCCCCCTACACACACACACACACACACACACGCGCGCGCGCGCGCGCGATGCAACGATGTTGAACGGTATAGTAAATAATGAAAATTAATCCGGACTACGGAGACACAGGAGGAAGTTGTTTATAAGGCTGTCAGATTTGTACAACGTGACCTAGAACCCAGGACCGTAGAGAGCGATAACAGGCCCTGGGATAAGAAACACCCGGGCCTCTCCTAGCTTTTTTTCACAGAAAATTTTTCTTTTATAAAATTAAAAAGTGTTGTTCGGCCTGGGCCCCCTTGCGGGTCTGGGGCCCCGGGGATATATCCCCTGTTGCCCCCCCCCCCCCCCGTCGGCCCTGCTAGAACCTACAGCTTTTACTACTGAAAGATAATTATGAATAATTTGTTACGTCAGCTCAAAGTTTTATTAAGGTATTCAGAGATACGGTTTAGAGATCAAATTATATTCTAAATTAAATCCAAACATTCTAAAAACAGTCAAAAATATTCACTTTCAACCGATTTGTCACATAACCGATATGGATGAATCAAACAACGTCACAGGAACTGACAATTACTGATTTTCCAGGGCCCGTTATCGCTCTCTACGGTCCTGGAGCTTACCACTCTGGCGAAAGCCTGTCTATATGAAAAATCGTCGACTATATATGTATAGTATGTGCGCTGTATCAATGATACACCACGAGATGTATCATTTTTTCATTAAAAGGAACAAGGTTTGCAGACCCAATCAAAGGGGTATAGAATCAGATGTTTGAACCAGTCGTAAGAAACAAAATAAGACGAATTCTGCTGTCTAATGTCAAATCGAGAAAGAATATAGGTGTAGTAAGGTTACAGCTATTACTTCTCATTGCAAGGAGGAAGATGTAACAGTAACATTCATCCGCCTCATAAAGAAACGACCCCACTGGGATGGATCAAATTTATATAT
>JAECUM010030195.1:0-16760 GCA_016617855.1 Megalonaias nervosa
ACCAGTTTTCATGGATCTTGAGGCACTATAAATTAAGTATATTTCACTGGGTACCAGTTTTCATGGATCTTGAGGCACTATAAATTAAGTATATTTCACTGGGTACCAGTTTTTATGGATCTTGAGGCACTATACATTGGAACTCATCTGCCAGAATATTATGAGCTGACAGACCCTAGATCCTGCTCTGCCAGAATACTATGAGAAGACAGACCCTAGACCTGATCTGCCAGCACATGAGCAGACAGACCCTAGATCCTGCTCTGCCAGAATACTATGAGAAGACAGACTCTAGACCCTGATCTGCCAGAATACTATGAGAAGACAGACTCTAGACCCTGATCTGCCAGAATACTATGAGAAGACAGACTCTATACCCTGATCTGCCAGAATACTATGAGAAGACAGACCCTAGACCCTGATCTGCCAGAATACTATGAGAAGACAGACTCTAGACCCTGATCTGCCAGCACATGAGCAGACAGACTCTAGACCCTGATCTGCCAGCATAAGGCAGACAGACCCTAGACCTGATCTGCCAGAATACTATGAGAAGACAGACTCTAGACCCTGATCTGCCAGAATACTATGAGAAGACAGACCCTAGACCCTGATCTGCCAGAATACTATGAGCAGACAGACTCTAGACCCTGATCTGCCAGAATACTATGAGAAGACAGACCCTAGACCCTGATCTGCCAATACATGAGCAGACAGACTCTAGACCCTGATCTGCCAGCACAGAGCAGATGAACAGTGTTGCCAAATGAGCAGAAGACAGAGCCTGATCTGTCAGTTATTTGACCTGTTGTTGGATCAGATACAGTTACCAAATTTTGTGGCTGGCTGCACTTGGGGTACAGAAAAATCCTGTTTGTAAAGCTCAGTGGTCAAGGTCACTGTGACAAAAAACATGCGAAACATTTTCTACACAATAATTCAGTTCTCCACCATTTATAGTTAGCAAAATTTTGTGAATAGCTTGCACTTGAGGTAGAAAGAACCCTATTGATTTCAAGGTTGAAGGTCATGGTCACTGAAAGAAGAAGAATGGTTTCTATGCAAAATATTTAGTTATTTAAATAGAGGACTTTCAAACATGGGGTGGACATATAATGTGCCTTCACAGTACTCCTGTTACAAATAATTCACTGTTAGTTCACAATATATATCTTCATTTATTGATTTAAAATCAGTCTAGTTCATACAAATCAGATAGTAAATTTAAACTTTCAAATAGCTTTTTTTTTTGATTTTACACCTTACAGCCTTTTGTGATTCAATAATCTTCATTAAAACCAAAATATTGATGACATTAGATTAAGAAGTTTGTAAACGGAATTTATTTGGGATCCAGATTTTAGTTTTCGTCATTTTATTTGTTATAAAGATGGCAGCTTGTGATCTTTTATAACCATCCAATTCACATTATTCATGTTTGTCTTCCATGATCGTAAACCATTATGTCAGTTGTAAAGAAATGAACTCTGTTTTTATACCTCCATATGGAGTCTGTATGATATTTATGTTTATCATATGGATGCTTCGATATTTAGACTAAAATGACAATAGCATGTTTTTCTTCATGTAAAACATATAATAAATGACATCATGTATGGTAAAGTCCAATGGTTTTTTTAAAAATGTATTTTAAAGTAATTATACTGCACTCTTCTGTGCATTCTTCAAATGAAAAAAAATATTTTATATCATGTGATAAATAGAATCTTACATTTCTGTTCATTCCAAGTGAAATGTTTGATACAAGTCAAATAATTTCAATATTTTGCTCACCAAGGCATACAGTTGGTAGAAATTATTCGAAATGAGCACTCCTTGAAGATCCTCTGTAAACTGAATTGGGAAGTGACCATTTTTGTAATACAGTATGTACTGAAGTACATTTTGCACTAATTACAAACAGCATAGACCCAGATCTATCTGCTCATAATTTTCTGGCAGATCAGACTGAGGGTTCTGTCAGCGTATAATATACTGACAGATCAGGTCTAGTGTCTGTCTGCTCATGTGCTGGCAGATCAGGGTCTAGTGTCTGTCTGCTCATGTGCTGGCAGATCAGGGTCTAGAGTCTGTCTGCTCATGTATTGGCAGATCAGGGTCTAGGGTCTGTCTTCTCATAGTATTCTGGCAGATCAGGGTCTAGAGTCTGTCTCTCTCATAGTATTCTGGCAGATCAGGGTCTAGAGTCTGTCTGCTCATAGTATTCTGGCAGATCAGGGTCTAGGGTCTGTCTTCTCATAGTATTCTGGCAGATCAGGGTCTAGAGTCTGTCTTCTCATAGTATTCTGGCAGATCAGGTCTAGAGTCTGTCTTCTCATAGTATTCTGGCAGATCAGGTCTAGGGTCTGTCTGCTCATGTGCTGGCAGATCAGGGTCTAGAGTCTGTCTGCTCATGTGCTGGCAGATCAGGGTCTAGAGTCTGTCTTCTCATAGTATTCTGGCAGATCAGGGTCTAGGGTCTGTCTTCTCATAGTATTCTGGCAGATCAGGGTATAGAGTCTGTCTTCTCATAGTATGCTGGCAGATCAGGGTCTAGAGTCTGTCTTCTCATAGTATTCTGGCAGATCAGGGTCTAGGGTCTGTCTTCTCATAGTATTCTGGCAGATCAGGGTATAGAGTCTGTCTTCTCATAGTATTCTGGCAGATCAGGGTCTAGAGTCTGTCTTCTCATAGTATTCTGGCAGATCAGGGTCTAGAGTCTGTCTTCTCATAGTATTCTGGCAGAGCAGGATCTAGGGTCTGTCTGCTCATGTGCTGGCAGATCAGGTCTAGGGTCTGTCTTCTCATAGTATTCTGGCAGAGCAGGATCTAGGGTCTGTCAGCTCATAATATTCTGGCAGATGAGTTCCAATGTCATAATGTGCTGTCAGATCATAGTCTAGGGTCTGGCAGTTCATAATGTGCTGTCAGATCATAGTCTAGGGTCTTCTAGGGTAGGGCAGTTCATAATGTGCTGGCAGCTCATAGTCTAAGGTCTGTCACCTCATAATATGCAGGCACATTAGAGTCTAGGTCTGCCTGCTCATTTTATGCTGGCAGATCAGGGTCTTGGTCTGTCTGTTTCTAATGTGCTGGCATGTCATAGTCTATTGGCATTCCATGATCCATCATTAAAACAAGTTTTGAAACACATTAATGTACAGTGGATTCATTTTGATAAACCCACTGTATCATATTGACATCATTCCATCCATTTGCCTAGTTTGTTTATCTGACTGTTCTTTGTTATATTTTTGCACAGTAACTCAAAATCACCACCATCTACCATTACCAATGTTTGTACATAGCTTGCATTTGGGGTAATGAAGAAGACTCCAGATTTTTGGGGTGAGAAGGTCAAAGGTCAAGGTCAGTGACTAATAGAATAAAAATCTATTTGGTGCAATAACAATTGTTCTGCAATGCAGTCCTGGACCAAACTTTTTGGATGGCTTGCACATGAAATCAAGAAGAAGCCTGTCAGTTTTGGATTGAATTGCTCAAATATCAAAATCACTGTAACTGAAAGAAAAGAAGTGGGTTTTGTGTAACAACTTTAGTTTTAAACCATATACTATGACCAAAGTTTATGGAGGGCTTGCACTTTAAAATAAAGAAGAGTCGTGTTGATTTGGAGGACAGAATGTCAAAGGTCAATGTCATTGTGACTCGGTAGAAAAATCAAAAGTCTATTAAGATTATGGTTTCTGGACAGTAAGTTTAGTTAAAGATGACACACCTTGATGAAAGGGTGAGGTTGTTGAGACATATTCATCAATAATTTATCAGTCAACTGTCTACATAGAGGACTGTTAAATAAGGGGTAGTCATATAGTGTACTATTTGTGGGACTCTTTATTTTTTTTTATCTGTATCATGGTTGCCATAAATTTAAAGATTCATTGTAAAATGTCTTTGTCATCGATTCAGTTTCTGTTAAATGCATGGCAATGAATTTAAATGCAACAAAAGTGTAATATTTTCAAAACTATAATAACAGTTACCTACAGAAACAAATTCACAGTATTAAGTCTGCATGTTTCTAATATTGTAATATTTATGTGACCTGTGTTGAAAATTAAAAGAAAATACATGCTGCTTTACACAGGAAGTGGGGTTTTGGACAACTGAGCATTCTAAAGTGTATGCCTTTACACAGGAAGTGGGGTTTTGGATGACTGAGCATTCTGAAGTGTATGCCTTTACACAGGAAGTGGGGTTTTGGATGACTGAGCATTCTAAAGTGTATGCCTATACTGATCACTGCCATCTCACCTCTGTCTGTGCTGGCCACAGCTAATATGGGTGTGAGAGAAAGCTTGCCAGTAACTTTATATGGGTCAGTGGTTCTTCATGTGGGTCAGTGGTTTCCTGGGTTCTTTCTCCACCAGTTCTACTGGCTGCCATGTGTAGCTAATCATTTGCAGAAAATTGGCATTAAACTCACGACACAAATAACAATAAAAGGAAGAACCAGTTAAAAGTATCTTATTCATATTGAACAGTTTATTAAATTCTGTATATTTGATAGTGAAAAAATGTAGTGAATGTGTAATTTTATTGCATTTATGAGGTTAGTAATGATGTGCTAGATTTGATCTTTATTTTTTTGTAGAGTCAGATTATGCTATCTACTTATTCTAACTACTGATAGACCATTCCAAGGTGTCCTTTTACATAGAACTTTTTTCACATTCTTTATTATATTTTATGTATAATCACTTCTTATCTTGTTGCCTTTTAATTAATGTGGTATTCTATTGTTTCATTACATTTTAATTAAGATGGTATTCTCCATGGTGTTTTATTACATTTTAATTAAGATGGTATTCTATGGTGTTTTATTACATTCATTTGAATGCCTTTTGCTTCTTTCATCTAGAACTGTTTGTGTATATATTGTTTTGAGAAGTCATGTTGTTTTATACATTTAGAGTTAGAGTAAATCAAAGTTTCTGACTAGAATTATTTATCACATGTTTTTAATCATTATGTTATTGTTGAAGAGTGATGATCATGTCGATTCCACTCCAGACAAGTTGCTAAACAACAATTTTTTAGTGCATGAAGGTTGATTATATTAACGAATGTAGTTTATGGGATTATAGTGGTTTGCTCACAAAATAGCTTTTTTTCTCTTGGTACATGTACTTCATATCATGCCTGGAAAGTAGTATGGACATTGAGAGAAAATCAATTTAGACTGATAGTGACACTGAAGAATGGAGAAATTTAAGAAGAATAAACTCTAAACATATCTTACATGGATTTCATACTCGATAGAATTAAACAGCATAAAACATTTACTTAAATGTGATACTTTTTTCAAACTTATGTGAATAAGGATTACACTGTTTATCCACAAGGAGGATGCTGGCTTATTCACACACTCTTCCATTTGTTTGTACCCCCTACCAATTTTCTAAACTAAAATCATAAAGAATATAAAAAATGCACAAAATTTAGTAATTTTATTCATCAGTTAGTAATTTCTAACCTTTCTGTTGCCAGGGGGTCTGTAACACTCAGACTGCTCTCTGTCCTTTTATGGTTTCTAGTGCAGTCCATTTCATTAAAAACTGTGTCATCTGTGTCCAATATATTTGCAATGTCAAGTTTTAACATTTCTAAATATATGAACAAATAAAGAGGAGGGACTCTTGTATACATGTGTTCAAAGAGATGTAATTCCAAAATTTATGGAATTATTGAGATTTTCAAAGAAGGTTAACTACATCACATCTGTTGCTTGAAAACAGACTTGCCCATGCAAATACAGCTGCCATGTTACTGAAGAAACTCCCATTTAATTGGAAATGCTAAGAAGCTGACAGTGTTTGGGATGCCCATGTGACGACAGTGTTTGGGATCCCCTTGTGACAATCAGGTTTGAAATTATAAATTGATGAATGAAATAACTAAATTTTATGCATTTTTTTATTTCATTGTGTGTGTGCGAATACTGTAATCTACGTTTTTGTAGTGGATACTTGCTGAAAATGGATTTTAATTTTTTTGAAGTCCAGAAAACTTCAGTTTAAACATTTTAAATTTCTATTAATGTTAAAATGTTTTGAATTGTTAAGGTATGTTCCATGGAATTGTTCAGATTGAAGCAGACAGTCTTCGACTGGGTAGACTTTAACTAGATAATTGATAGAGACTTTCTACTCAGTACATCAAGGCTCACTTTGAGTAAATGTCAAGCAGTCATTGTTTTTGGTCTATGTCCATCTTCATCTCCATGTATTATTAGGGTTCCACATTAAGGCATGAAAATACTATAGCAGTCACATTTTCCATCCGTCTGTCCATTCGCTCTCGGAACCAGCATAAGCAGCCCATAGACCTAATTGAACCTATTTGGTAAGTAAATTGCCTATTGCATGTAGCAGTACCATTAAGTTTCATCATTTCAGGCCCAATTTTGACAGAGTTATTGTCCATTTTCCATCAGTATTACATCTCGGTTAATGTAGATTCTTATACCCAGTATAACTCAGGAACCATTCAACATATTTAGATGTAATTTGGTGTGTACATAGTCTCATAGCCTTAATAGTCCTTTTTTGAGTTTTGTCTTATCAATTCCATTTTCAAAAGAGTTATGGCCCATGATATTTACATTCATATATTCACATGAAGATGTGTCTTTTAAAGGGTTCATTTTTTCAGATCCAGTTTTGATGGAGTTATTGTTCTTTTATCATCAGTATTAAATCTCTACTACATTCTCGGGCTTGGCCAATGTGGGTACGTGAGTAAGCTTGCCAGTAGCTTCTCGTAGGTCGATGGTTCTTTCGGGGGGTTTTCCCGGGTTCTTCCTCCACCATTAATACTGGCCGCCATGTATAGCCTATCGTATGCTGAAAAATGGCGTTAAGCCCCACCACAACAACAACATGTGGTATGTTTATCATCTCTTAGACCATGTGTGTCTTTTATGAGTTTTGTCTGGTCAATTCCATTTTGAATAGAGTTATGGCCCTTGATAATTACCTTGTGGTGTGTTCATTATCTCAAAGTCCATATTGTCTTTTATGGGTTTTGTCTTGTGAACTAGACTTTGGATATAGTCATATAAAACTTGGACAGTTAACTTGATATCATCACATGGGATGTTGATTATGACCAACATGGTTCGTGAATCATTGATCATATTGAAATGTAGCGTGGGATGAACACTGCCACACAGAATTACATGTGCCTTGTATGGCTTTGGCATCGTGTAGAAGAATTGTAGCACACTGAATGTCTATCCACCAGTCCTTTATTTCTGCCAGATAACTTCACCAACAATTTTTGAACTTCAGTTTTGACAAACGACTTCATGTTGATGAGTAATTGAGTGAACTTGATTCAAAGCATCGTCATTTACAGGAGTTATGGCCCTTGATATAATCATCCCATGACTTTAAGTTTCTACAACATAACATTATTAAGCTTTTATGGATTTAAATTAAATTTAAATTTAAATTTAAACCAAATTTGGAATGAAGCTTTATATTGGCAAGACCTTAAATGAGGTAATTGCAAGTGTTCCACGTTATCATTTGGAAGACTTATTACCCCCGATTCCCCCATACTCAACTTTGCTTTCTGCAGCATAATTTTACTACAGAAAATCGCATTAAGCCAGTTATTATGCACCTTTATATCGATGAGACCTTTATTGAGTTGGATTGTCAGCATTTCACAGTTTCATTTTAAAGATTTATGGCCCCTGAATTCCCATCTTCACCAAATTTTGATTTTCCAACAGATGTTCTTTTGTTTAAGGCCCTGCAAAGCAAATTGTTCAGAAGTCTGTGATGCACCCCACGCTGGATGGTCCTAGATATGTCAGCCCTTTAGTGGTCTTTGAAGTATGTTTCCATGTTTATACTGCCGTCCATCAGTCTGCCAGTTGTCTTGGTAACGTGATTGGAGACGGCGATCAATTCAGGGATCGGTAGATGACGATAAAATTTTCGGATCCCAGATATAACCATAGTGTGTGGGTGGCGAAAATGTATATTTTAAGAGTTAATAAAATTTCTTTATTTTTTTGCAGGCTGATTTCCGATTTCATAGATTGTGGGAGGGGTTTATATTTATTATGATTCTTGACGAAGAATAATTAAATGACAGGGAAGGTTTTGGGACTCAGAAGCAGCATTAACTGGCGCTAAGGATAAATTTTTATGGTTCCAAGATCCAAACGTGTATTCTGTATGGAGGCTAGGCATGTAGGCCATGAACTTCTTGTCGGAACATTAATTATACAATCTTTAAACAAATAAAGGTGTAATCGAGTGATAGTGATATAGCTCCAATATTAGTATGGGCTATTTATAATTTACTTGGTCAAGTAAGCTGGTAAAATTTAGTTAAAATTAATTTAGTAAGATACATTTTCATTCTCAAGTAGTACACTTTGTTCAAAATATATTTCAATTTAGCATTAGAGCTTAATAATTAAAAATAATTCAGATATATACGAGTGTTTTTTGAATAACACGTATTGGAGTTAACAGACTGTCATCTGGAATATTAATCTGTTGCCAATATCATTATTTTAAACTGGGTTTAGAATTCATAGCGCAATTTAGTGTTAATTTTTTACATACATGTTTTATGGGAAATAAATTATTTTTCTTCAAATTTTGCAGTTTCATTTTGTTCCTGCTCTAAGCTTCAGTATCCTTAGGAGATCATACAGCTAACAAAAATACGCTTTTACTGCACGTGGCAGTGTTCTAACATTTAAAATAAGTGAAATGCTTACAGGCCATATCTTAAATCATAACTCGGAACTGTGAGTAGTAGATGAATATGATGATGCTGTCTCAGAAACACCCACCCACCTTCCAAGTTTGAATATGATGATGCTGTTCAGAAACACCCACCCACCTCCGAAGTTTGAATATGATGATGCTGTCTCAGAAACACCCACCCACTCCCAAGTTTGACGTACATGTAGAGGCGCTATGGTCCATATTGTACGTACCAAGGATGAATACACACGTTTTAATTCAATCAAATCAGCCTCAAGATATACTGGGATAGTTGTATCGGGACCCCCTACCCCTCCAAAACTTTCTATGTTAACATTTTGTCAAAAATATGTTAAAAAAATATTTTCACTTACCTGTCCACGTGTAAATCCGCTTGCAGAATGGCCACGAAGAAAATTCCTACTGCCTTTTATATAATGTTACTCTGGAAAAATCCATTGGAAATTACCTATCTTTAACCTGATTCCAGAACATTCTGGAGTAGGCGTTATTTTGGGAAAATCCATTGGAAATTACCTATCATTAACCTGATTTCAGAACATTCTGGAGTAGGCGTTATTCTGAAAAATCCATTGGAAATTCCCTATCTTTTACCTTACAAAGTTTCAGAATGTTCCAGAAAATCACATGATTTAGTTATTATGGAAATTTCGTTGGAAATTCCGTGTGGGCACTATGACGGCAGTCAGAATTTTCCTTCGTGATCACTTTGCAAGAGAATTTACATGTGGACAGGTAAGTGTGAAAACATTTTTCTAACAAAATATATATTTTCAGAGAATGGGGAGTAGTATATGAAAGGGGATTGTGAGACCCTTCTATCTGTTTCCATAGATCAAACATTTTAAGCCTTCTATCGTGAAAAAAAAATGGTGAACAGGTAAGTGAAAACATTGTTTGAGATTATTTTATTTTATACCCTACCATCACTATACTTTTTTTGATAATCTTTTTCATACCTGCTGACTCTCATTGGTAGGATATCTGTTAGCATACTGTCAATATTACGAAAATCACGTATTAAATCGTCCATATCATATTTTACACCTCGCAAATAAAATCGTATTTGATCAAGTAATTTTTTATAAGTTATACTTGCTGTTTTACAAGAATTTTTTTTTGTTTCAACTTTAGGTTCAATTTTTTTTTCTCCAAGTGTTGAAAGAGAGACACCGACACCAGATATTATTAACAAAAACGGATTTAATAATGCTCCACTTGAGATTATACCAGAGCTAGCCATTAACAATGGCAAATATGATATTACTCGAAGTATTCTACGGTAGTATTTATAACATTCTTTTACACACCAGAGGTTTTTATGATAAAATTTGTAATATTGTACTAGCGCTTCAACATCTTGTTTTGGAATTCGTCTGAAATGTGATTGAAATCGATGATATGTTTTTTCATTATACAATATTTTATACAAAAACATAAGTTCTGGCACCAGCAATTGAATCAAGAAACTCACGAAGTTTATTATTATTAGGATCAGCTATAAAAATTCTGTAATTGTCATAAACATCTGACGAAGAATCCTTATATCGTGCATCTGTTACCTTTTACCAATCGTATGAGTCAAAAGTATTTCCTACTTTACGTTCATACAAATCTGTTTCATTCACTAAATTATTGTAATCGCTTTCTGTTTTATCAATATACCCTAATACCGAGCTTATTTGATCTAACGTGAAATTTTTGAGAACAAGATGTCTGATAATTGCATATGCGACAACAAAATTTGCTAGCATTAATTTTTTGAGTGATTTTAATTCAATTGTTATCAGACCAATAGCAGAAGCTACTTTTAACATTAATTTTTCATATGGTTTTGTGAGTATTTTCTCTACTTCATTGTAATAATTTCGTTGTTGTTGTTGTGGTGGGGCTTAACGCCATTTTTCAGCACACGATAGGCTATACATGGCGGCCAGTATTAATGGTGGAGGAAGAAACCGGGAAATCCACAGAAAGAACCACCGACCCACGAGAAGCTACTGGCAAGCTTTCTCACATATCCACATTCGCCGAATCTTAGACTCGAACCCACGCAGACAGAGGTGAGATGGCAGTGATCCGTAACGGAGAGCGCTTTAGACCACTCGGCCACTCGGGGCCCCGTAATAATTTCGTAATAACAATTGTTTAGAGCGCTGGATTGATGGAAATGGAATATCATCTTCTTCACTTATGTCGTAATAAGAATCAATTTTTACTTCCAAATTTGTTTGATCGACTTTATCTAAAAACTTCTCTCGCTTAATATCATTAAGATCACTAATTTCATCGTCAAAATCTTTGATTATTTTTAGAGACTTATCAACAATAATCGGCTCAAATTCTGGGTCTTTTTTTACGTATCATTGGCAAAATTGCTTATGAGTACGTTTTAATAAGTAACTCCATGTCTGGTGTCATAGTAACGATTTTAATTAAGGTTTCTTTGTCGTGGTAGTACATGCCGAGATGCTTAAAAATGTTTCGTTTTGAAAAACTACTATATAACTTCCTGTTTCTTTTTATTCCTATTATCCTAGATTCTGATAGTTTGTCGAGACGATCATAGGTATCGTTCATTTGTTTTTCCACCTGCGCTACTCGTGTTTTTAATAAACCTGATATCATTATCAAATTTATATTTCCAGAATCAAGCTCGAGCAATATTTTTTTTAACAGGATTTCAACTTGTTTTTGTTCTTCCAGACAATCATCAGGATGACAGTATCCGCTTATAATATCAAAGTTTTCTAATGCTTCTCTCAGTTGTGGTCTTCTCATATGTATAACACGAGCAAACATTTTTTTCTCCTAACAATGGAGAATTTATCATTGGAATTCTAACATTTTTCTTAGTATTTATCGCACTTGCCGCTAATGATACATCACTAACATATTTTTCTGGATTAAAAATATTATCATAAAATTCCCTCGCAACAGTTATAATTGGTGGTTCTGACATTATTTTATAGCATTAGATTAAATTTGTTCATCTAGTATATATATTTGAAATGCTGTTAGTCCTGGAAACGGATGTTCAGCAGCAAAAAGATTTAACCCGGAAATATAAGTACTTGTTAACAGTCTTTTCTATCGGAATTGTAAAATATTGTGCTGTTGTAATATACGTGTTATTTGTGTTATATAATATTGTCCAGTCGATATCATTGTTTGATCCTTCCAATTGCCAATTATAAATTCGACCAACACTAGAGTTTAATCGACCTCGCAAATGAAATTGCCAAATAGCAACTGCAATGGGACATTTGATTTTTTTTCCAAAAATTTTCAACTTCTCCGTTTGTCGTCCATTCATGTCTATCAGAGAAAGCGTAATAAGGATAATTTTCAGGATAATATGCTGATGCGCTTACCTCAAACCCAACTCGATTGTCAGTTGCCTTAAACAATATGGGAATATACCAACATTGTTTTTGGTTCGTTTTATACCACTAGACAGACTGTCAACGTACGCTTTATTTGTTAGATAGTTAGGGTTAACTGGAATGTAAGTCGTTACTATTTTGTTGGCTCTCTTGTTTATATTACCTGACATCGGTCCACCAGATTTCTTAAAATATGGGTGAAGTTCTTCTTTTAATTGAGCATAACTAACAGCATCAGTGTTATCAGATGGTGAGGTTACTGGTAATCCAGTTATTTTTGAATTTCACATGGACAGGTCACCTGTCATTGTATCACCGACTTTGTTAAGCTTATTATCTTCAACAGATTTTAGTTGCGCATAACTTACAGCTTTGTTAAATCTTCTGGCGGATATACAGTTTCTAACCCAATAATTTTTTTACTTGACATGTTAATATTACCTGTAACTGTTCCACCGATTTTATCAAGTTTGTTATTATCAACATACTTCAACTGAAAATAACTTACCGCCTGAGTTTGATTTAAATTTACTGGTGGATAATCAGTTTCTAAATTTATAATTTTTTTTGCTGACATATTTAAGTTACCACTTAAAGTTCCACCAGATTTATCAAGTTTGTTATCATTAACATACTTCAACTGCAAATACCTTACCGCTTGAGTTTGATTTAAGTTTGCTGGTGGATATCCAGTCTCTAAATTTATAATTTTTTTTGCTGACATATTTAAGTTACCGCTTAAAGTTCCACCAGATTTATCTAGTTTATTATCGTCGAATAATTTAAGTTGTGCATAACTAACAGCTTGTGTATTAGCACATTTATTGGAGGATAATCTGTTTCTAAATCTAGTACTCGTTGATTTGACATATACAGGTTTCCTGTCATTGTATCACCAGTTCTTTTTAGATATCCTGATAAATCAATATTGCTGTTTTTTGCTGTATTTATATCTGATGAATCTCCTAATATTGTTCCAAATCTTGTATAATAGATCATTATTTATTTATTGTCTGACAAAATTGTTAACATTAGTCAGTTTAATAGTAACATAAAATTATATAACAATAATGGCAAAATCGTCGATATTAAATTTTGATACAGAGCGGTTGGTAAAACATAAACATGAAAATGAACTTCCAGATTGTCATTATCTTATCGTTGGAAGAACTGGATCGGGAAAAACAAACTTGCTTATAAATTTACTTCTAGGAGATAATTTTAACTACGATCGCGTTTATATTTACACAATTAATCCACAACAGGATAAGTACGAACTACTTAGCAAATATAATGACAAACTTCGTGATAATGTTGAGGCTGGTGAGGATTTTTTTTATTATCAAACAACCAGAAGAACTTGTTCCAGTTAATCAACTTGATTTGTCCGAACACAAGATAGTTGTTTTTGATGATATTCCGCTAAACAACGAGGAAATGAATAAAATAAGATATTTTTCACTATCACGTAATAAGAAATGTAATTCTATTTATCTTGCTCAGGGTTTTTATAATGTTGACAGATTTATTAGGCGAAATACTGGTTGTTTTATATTATTTCCAGGACTTGACAATGTTGACGTTAGAAATATCGCGAACGAACAATGTGGTGATGTAACAAAAGATAAATTTATTGAATTATATCATAAAGCAACGTCAAATAAATATGACATTTTTTTATTTGATAAATTAACAAATGATACGAGTAAAATGTTTTGATGTTGTATTGAAAAATGCCTACAGTAATTTTTATAGAAAATAGTATATAATCAATGGAAAGACAAGCAAAGTACAGAAAACATATAGAAAATCTAAAAAAAAACTTGTTAAATCTAAAACTGAACTTAGGCAGATGATCCAACAAGCACGACGTGGTCAAGTGGCTGCAACAGAAACAACAGCCGTCGCTCTCAAACCAGTTACTGAGGCTTTACTTGGAAAACAACCTGAAACTAAACCACTATCAGAAGAAGAACTACTTAAAAAAATACAAGAAAAAGGTTTACTTGGATTAATTAAAGAACAACAAGAAGCGGCTGCTGGAAAAATTATTGAAAGGTCTGAAGAAGAAAAAAGAAGATTAGCTGAGTTACTTACAACGCATATAGCTCCTGCTGATAGACAAGCTGAAATTGATAGGCTGATAAATGATCCACTAACACTTGAACAAAGATTAGCAGGAAGAATAATAGTTGGACCGATTGAAAAAAGGTTAGAACAAAAAATGAAAAAATCTCAAGAAATGTTAGAGGATATTTTTATTGAAGAAAGAGCTAAAAAAGAAGCATGGAGAAAAGAACATGGATTAGATATTCAAGACAAAGAAATATTTGACTCTGCTTTAGAAAATATAAATGACAAAATAGAAAATTATGAGTATAAAATTTTTGATGAAAAATATTGTTTTAAAGCTGTGAGAGTACGAGATGTTAGAAAAGCCGATTACAAATCTGAGGAAATATTAATAGGTTAGAAACAATAAAAGAAAAAAGTAAGAAACATTTTGACGATGTAAAACTAGAAAATGAAAACTACCACAGCAGTATTAGAAAATATCGACATTGGATTATTGCTGATCTCTATATCAATGTTATTAGTAGAATAAAAGAAAACCGATATGTGAATTCTAACCATAATTTAAGTACTGAGGCAAAAAATCTAGATGAAAAACGTATGAAGGCTGATATAGTTGTCCCAAAGGATATGGATCCTATTGAAAAACAAACTCAATTAAGTCAATTGATCGATGATTATGAAGAACTTGATAGAAGGTTAGCTGAAAAAACTGGAACTGGTGTTAGAATATTTCATCAGTTACTGAAATGATTGGCAGATTAATGTTATTGATATTATCAAAAGAAGCTGGAAATGTTGGTGCTGAAATTGACAATGAAATTATTGACATACTTGATAATTTGAGATCGGAAAATTTATTAACATCTGACGAATACGAAACTTTACATCGCGATTTAATTTTATAAATGTCAATTTTGCATAATGATTTAATATAACAATTTTATATAAAAAAAAATGTCAGCAACATTATTACTAGACTCTGGCCAATCTGATAAAGATAGCGCAAATTTTTCTGTGAAGTATATTCCGCCAATAGAACTAGATCGTGAAAAACAATATGAAATTGGACTAATTTCCTGTACAGCATGGCATTCTATGGCTAACGTAAAAACTGAAGTAAATGACGAATTTACATTTGCTTCAACTTTAACTCCAAGACCTGTATGGAAAACATTTTAAATTCCACAAGGAGTTTATAATGTCACTGATCTAAATAAAACAATAAAAGAGCTAATAGAAAAAAATAATGGTGTAGCTGACGATTTTGAGCTGACACCAAATTATAATACGTTACGAGCTAGGATGACATTAAAAAATATAATAGTTAATTTTATATCGCAAACAAGTATCGCACCACTGATAGGATTTTATCATCAAAATTATCCTACTTTTGGACAAGCTATTACACATGACGGTGAAAATCCAGTAAATATAACTGACGTAAACACAATATTAATAAATTGTTCTATTGCATCTGGATCTTACTCAGCTCAGGGTAGTAAAGGACAAACAATATACAGTGTTTCACCAGACATTCCACCGGGATCTATCATGCAAATTAATCCACGTCAGGTTATTTATTATCCGTTAAATGTTGAAAATCAGATAACAGAAGTAAATATGCAATTGAGAGAACAGTCTGAACGACAACTGGATATGAACAACGGGATTGTTACTTATTATTTACACTTACGCGAACAATAGTAAACATATTTTATAACAAAAGCTAAAAGCTTTTTAGTAAATTATAATGCGAAAGATCTGGTAATAAAATTATACAACCTCAGATATAATGAAACAGAGAAAAAGTTTATAGAAGAAAAATAGTCGGAGGATTTTTGGGAAATATATTTGCTAAAATTATAGAAAATGCTCCAGGAATAGCTCATAAAGTTGCACCAATTGCACTTGACGCATCAAAAGCTTTTGCAACTGGAGCTGCATCTGCAGCTGGAACTGCTGTTGGACAAAAAATAGCTGATAAAATAAAAGGCGATCCACAACGTGGATTACCGCAAAGCGGTGTACCGACAATCAAACAAGTTATTTCAGAAATCGCACCAACAAAAGAAACTCAACGCGCAATGATAACAACAATAAAAAAACTTTTATCACCGAAAGGAGAACAAATTATAAAAAAATTAATATCTAAAGCAACAGCGCCACAATAATTTTATATAACCTAATAAATAAAAAATGTGTTAAAAATTATCTCGATTTAGCAGAAACTTATGACACAGACGATACGGTAACAGAATTTGAATATGTTGAATATCTCGATGAAAATTCTAACGAACCTAATAAGGCTGGCGTCAGAACATTTAATACTCGAGACGATGACGTATTTCTACTGCCTCATAAAGCAATGTTAGAAGTTCGCGGCCAGGTTATGACAGTAGCTGTTCCACCTGCCGCAATTGCAGCTAACGCAGAAGTATCTCTTATAAATAATGGTTGATGTTTATTTAAAAGTGCTCGATATCAGCTGGCCAATCAAACTGTTGAAGATATTTCAAGTCAC
>JAECUM010030197.1:0-18541 GCA_016617855.1 Megalonaias nervosa
GCTCTATTTTCATTCAAAGCTGGGTGGAATTCTGACATGCAAACCATTTCAAGTCCATTCAAGATGTATGTCTGAAGACTGCATGCTGGATTTCCCCTCCCCATTTTCCTCCAAGATGCCAATTACTGGATGGAATTTTGATATGTCAGCCATTACATGTTCTTTCAAAATGGTTGTCTGTGTCTCATCTTTAAAATTATGTAGATCAGAATTCATAAATTACATGTTGATGTCTTAATATAAGCAACTGTATTATATTTTTTGATATCCACACTGTCTTAAGTAGAAGAGGCTATATATAGCTATTGTACTCGTTTGTTCATCAGAAAATCAACTATCACCATATAAATAGTAGAAAGAGAAAAAGAGAAGCACGTAGCTCCTAATATTTCTATAGAATAGGGGATGTAGTAGAGAGATGTATAGTCATCATGCAAGTTTTTCTGAAGACGGCAAAAGACACGAGAAGTTGTCAGCACTACTGAAAATATGTGTTGGGCTGGTGAATATTTGCACAACTAATCTCACTGCTTTGAACGAAAGCAAGAATAACCTTAAATTGTACTGACAACCGACTACGTAATATTCCAGTACAATGATAAAATGAAATTCGTTAGCCTCTTCTCCTTATGGAGGAGACAGGTCACAAAGATGTATCTTAAAGGAGCACTACTGCATAATATGAGAAATATAAAATTCCAGGAGACCCAAAAGGAGTATTGCCCTTGTAAAAACGCTACTTTCTTCCCCATAAAGTACATGTCAAACATTTGGATCGGCATAGATAATCCAAGTCCAACTCTGGATTTCGAAAACGGAGAAGTTGAAATCTGAATAATTCTCTTTAGATCGCCTTGATTAATAACCATTCTGGAAAATATCATTATATGACACCTGTTTCGAATGGCTCAAGATTTCCCAAAATTTTGTTTGGTTTCTCTCAGCTTTGTCATTCTTCGCTACTTGACCTTACGTTAACATTGGCCTCTTCAGTCTGTCTGACCGTTATCGAAACGACTCTAATTAAAACGTCAATCATGCCCTGAAACAAGAGAGGTTCAACATCAAAAGCTAGCCCTAGCCCGTACATCAATCTTTATGGTTATGTGTCATGCTGACCAAGACAGAATGTACTGCGAAAATATATACAATATTTTGCAACGTTACACAATACCATATCCAATATAGACAGTGAGGAATATGTTTTAATATTATACTAAATATTCATAATGATATCATATCATGTATCTGTCAATAATGAATTTTCTGGGGTTTTTTTCTCATGTGATAAAGATGCAAAACAAGGAAAAATTTAGCTCCATTATTAATCTGCTTATTTCTAAATGATCTATAATCTCTTTCACCAGTAAACGGGTGTGGAGGATGCGCTGTACCTTTAAACATACTGACTTTGTAAATATGTTAAAACGTTGTGCTGCTTTTATGGAAACTTGCAATCAATATAGAGAAAGCAAAATTATCGTATTTGGTTTCAAAAATTAACATACAAATTTAAGATAAGCAATGCCAATATTGATGTTGTACATGGGTGTAAGTACTTAGGCCTTGTGTTTTACAAGTATAGAAAGTATTCCAATGGCCTTATCCATAGCTAATAATAGAGTGTATATACTTATAAACCATCTGTACAATTTAGATTTGTCTATTGATTGTCAGCTGAAACTGTTCTATCAAACCATTGTACCGATTTCAACATATGCCTGTGAAATTTGGGAATAATGTGTGAGATCTGATATGGTCGAAAGAAATCATCTTTCTGTTCTAAAAGTATACTGAATGTCAAAAAATGTACCCGTCTATCTATCTATCGCGTGTTGGTATATATATATATATATATATATATATATATATATATATATATATATTAGTTTAGTGTTAGGTGTATGCATGTAATGCATATATATGCGTGTTCTTGTGTTCGTAATGTTCTTGTTTTGGACTTACGTTTGGGGAGATCCGGTACAATCCGTACTACCACACGCGAGTCCCGTAGCATAGGCATCGTACCGTTATATCTCCTTACTCGGCAGGGCCATGTTCTGTCCATTGTATTTGTATATATTGTTTATTTGTGGTGATGGAATAGCGAGATTCGCCAAGGATCTCAAAATATTTAAATATAAAATTTGATTAAAAATCTTCTATTATTACTTTCATTATAGAGTTAATATATTTTATTAGTTCATTGTATATGTTCTTGTCATTAATATTTGTGTATAGAAGCTGCTCATTTTATAATATGCCGTATTTGTTTATAATTTTACTTTTTAAAATTGTCTTTCTATTAATTTTTCTGGACATCTAAGTATCAAGTGTTCTTTCGAGTCTATATAATTAGTACACAATCTACATCTTGTTATAATATTAGCAATATGGCTCTTAAGCAACCTCCCCTGTTAGCCACTTATCGCGCACGTATAGGAAGAGCCTACTTTGTATTGAGGCCCATCCTATACCTGCCCAATTTTTCCATATGGCCGACCAGTTTAAGCTGGTTGTAGCTCTACTTCCTGTTTATCCCGACAAGCCGTATCATTTAATATAAGATAAATATTCTTTCCCCTGTCCCATATTTCTAAGTTATCTCTATTTATATATTAGTTCATTGATTCTCCTGCAGCGTCCCGGAGATTCTAATAGTTTAGTTAGTGTGTTATTTTCGTATATTGTACTATTACAACGGCATAAAAATCCATATATATATATATATATATATATATATATATATATATATATATATATATATCGCTTCCCATGGTAATTGGGAGAGTTATTTAAATGTTTAAATCTGTTTAAAATTAGATTAAAACTGTTTTAGACTTAAATTTGGTAAGTCTAGCCCTCCTTTCTCTTTCGGTCTGCATATGTGATTTTTTACATAGTGGATCTTGTTCCAAATAAAGCTCATTATTTTCCTTCCAATAGTATTAATCGTGGCTTCTGTGGGTTGCACTGTGCTCCTAATGTAGTTCATTTGGCTATACATGTAGGTTTTAGCTACCTGTTGTAACAAGATAACCGAGTTGGGATTTCGGATTAACAAAACACTGTTGATGGTAATAAAAATACAATATTTAATGATGTATGATTTAAATAAGAAACGAAATATGACTGATACGTGCGTGTGTGGCTCCAAATATTGGACGAATTAACATAGTTCGCACGAACCTACTAATGTAACATATACAAATGCAAATATGTTCTTATACGGTACAAGGACAAAAAGAGAACGATTCACGGTATATCACAAAATTAATAGTTTTACACAACTGCAAAACAAATGAAGTATTCACTCAAAATAGTGAACTGATATTTTATTCAAATAATAAAATGATAAGGCAGACATCACAAGATATCTCTTCACTTCCTAAACACTGGGTATAAGAAGACCCCGAAATTAGCCCACGGCCAAAAGATTTCATGTATGGAGCAACACCAACACTCCCTCAACATCACACTTGCTACCAGTCACATTGGCCAATCAAGCCAAAGGTTATAGGTAGTCACCGACCACCATTGATTTCTAGGTCAGACAAGCAATTAGCGCCCACCACTTTGGTCTGCAACGCCCGATCATCTACTACTTGACCCGTAACACACTTCACTCAGCTGCACGGCCGCCGTCCAAACAGCTCCGTTGCCAGCTCCATCATCAGCTTCACAGCCGCTATGGCCAGCACCACAGCCGTCATGGTCAACTTCCATGGTCAGCTCTACAGCTGGTACCTCGTCAACCCTGACCACCATGGTCAGCTCCACAGCTACCGTCAGCTCTGATCACCATTGATCAGCTCCGATCAGCTGAAAATACATCCAATACCGTGTACTATGCATGACACAGGTATATACGGTAACACGTAATGACGTTATATACGGAAAGTTATAAAAAATACATTATCAGTCCTGCATTACAAAACAATGAACAGGTTCAGAAGTGAACCTGTGAATCATACGATTCCTTTAGCACTAAACGTTTCTTAACTAAATGCAACTTTGTAAAGTTCTTGCTAAGTCACAGACAAGAATAAAAAATATTAGCATTATACTACGCAAGTCGAAGCTACAGAAATACGAAGATAAACGTGGTAGTACAATAGCTATAACTTACAATACGCACAAGAAATAAATAAATAACTTACATACCTCTACAGCTGGAGATATGCAGGTCTCTAAGTAAACCGCCGACTGATAAAATGTTCTGTAATGTGTCGATTTGATCTTACTGTGAGGCATTTATACACAGACAATGTAGCTTTACATCGTCTGTGCAATTCATGTATTCGGGTTTTCCCATCGAAAGCACTTCGCGCGTGCAGCATAGGATGAACCCAACTTACTGTTTCGAAGTAATGTAGAATGTACATCAATCACCCTCGGGTATCGTTGTACACAAGAAACGAAACCCGAGTACATGCATTTAATAAAGAAATAGATTTATGCAATTCCGTGACACCTGTATACGGTCCATTAAGTTAATCTTCATGTGCGACCAAGTTTCTATTTGTGCTTCTATCTTAATTAATAGCTCACAGTAGTTCTTGTGAGTAGAGTTCTTTCCGAATGTTATTCCTAGTGCTTTTACCTGTCCTTTAATCAGTTCCGGGGGTAAGCCAGGGTGATTACCCCTCCAGTTACCTATTAGTAAAATTTGTCTTATCACGATTAATAGCTGTCCCAGAGGCTTTTCCAAATTGTGTAAATTCATATTGTAGATGTTTACATGATGAGCCATCTCTGGTGAAGTTAGTGCAGTCATCTGCATGTAATATAGTTTTAAAATCTCGTTTCAAAGTTGGTATTTTTATTCCCTGAATGTTAGTGTTATTATTAATGTTCATGTTCAGGGATTCTATAGCTATCACATATAACAGCATAGACAGGGGGCAGCCCTGTCTAACTGAACGTTGTATACTTATTTCTCCAGTAAGGGCACCATTTACAATTATTTTTGAAGTAATATTTTTATACATAGCCTTGATCCAGTTAATAATATTTGGGCCAAAGCCGCAAATTTCTAGAGTTTTAAAAATGAAGTCATGTTCTATCCGATCAAAAGCTTTTTCCTGATCGAATAGAAACAAGACTCCTTTCTCTCCTTTAATATTTAAGAATTCAATTACCGAAGATATTGATATGGTATTATTTATAATATTTCTTCCCATTCCTCCACAGCTTTGATTTATGTCAATTATTGTGTTTAAGCAACTTCGTATTCTATTTGTTATTATTTTACTGAAGATTTTATAGTCGTTATTTAATAGAGTTATAGGTCTCCAGTTTTTTAAATCTTTCTTATCCCCCTTCCCTTTATATATTAAAGTTATAATCCCTTCTTTTAGGCTTTTTGGCATTTCTCCGTTTAAAAGTATGTTGTTATATAAGTTCTAAAATATCTACTAAATCATGTTGGAATTTAATATAAAATTCTGATGTAATACCATCAGATCCTGGGGATTTCCCTTTTTCTGAACTATTTATTGCTTTTAGTATATCCTCAGTAGTAATAAAAGTGTCACATTTTTTCTTATTGTCTAATGATATTTGTTTATAATTAGTCTCCCGTAAATAATTATTTGTTATTTGTTCATTAATGTTTTGAGTTTTATATATTTCTCCATAATGGTGTTGTATACACTCTAGTATATCATTTTTATTTGTATATTTGTCATTTGATTGTATAGTTTCTATCGTTTTATAATTCCCTCGTTTAATTTCCATTCTTCTATAAATTCCCCTACCCTTTTTATATAAATACCCAAATTTACCTGCCCTAATTTTAGTACCCTGAGTGATTTCATTCTCTATTGTTTCCCATTGTCTGATTATTTGATGTTCTGATTCTGTTAGTGGCCGATTTTTGGTTATAATTTCGAAATATTTATTTTTAACCCACTGTTTTTGAATTCTCTTAGTTTTGCTATAATATTTTGTTATACGTTTAATTTCCTTTTTTATTAGCTCTCAATTATTCATAATATCCCCGGCATGCTTTTCTTTTAATATACTTAGGTGAGTGCGAACAGTGTTCACGTACTCATCATCTAGCACGAGAGCGCTATTCAACTTCCACACTCCCTGTCCCCACTTGATTGTGTTCGTGATAAACAACTCTGGTAGAACTAAATTATGGTCTGAGATCTGTTCTTGTAGTATTTCACATTTCTTTGTTACATCAATCTGCTTTTCTGATATCTAAAAAGTATCAAGACGGCTTCCTTTATTGTTATCATATTTATACGTATATTCTTTGCTTTCATTATTCAAGTGTCTAAAGGCATCTATTATATTATTAGTTTTTAAAAATAATTGAATTCATTTATTCAGTTTTTTTATCAGATTCTGTGAGTCCTTCACTTTTATCTAGATCTGTCATTACCCAATTAAAATCACCCCCTATTACGTAGGGGTCTAGTGCAAAACGTTGAATATAACGGTTTACATTGATAATGAAATTAGTTTTCCTCGCATTTATGCCTGCAGGTACATACATGTTAAAAATATTCCATGTGTTCAATTTTATATGAACTAATCGTCCTTGTAATTCATTTGGTATTTTAAGATTCTCAAGGTTTATACCCTTGGCGGTCCGCCGAACAATTGTAGCTACCCCAGCTTGATTGACTGTAGGGTGGTTGCTAATAAAAACTAAGACGTCTAGTTCGTCATCTAGCTTTTTCACAACATATTCCGGCATTCCATGAGTTTCTTGTATTAAAATTAAATCATAGTCTTTGGAATATAGTATAGTTTTATCCACTTTGTTTTTAATGCCATTAATGTTCATAGTCAAGATTTTTAGGTTTAATCCCTCCATCTTGGCTATGTACTAATATTAAATTTCAATTCTAATTATATATTTCCTAAATTATTTTGTAATTGAAATTTACATATTTGATACTAGTGGGTGGTTTTCTTTGCTCTGTAGTCATCCAGACTAATAATTCTTTTCTTTTCATCTCTATTCAGGGAAAAGGTACGTCTTGTTTGTTCCTTTTCTTTCGTTTCTTTACGAGACTCTCTTGTTTCTGTCTGGCAACTTTTTATGAATTCGGTTATTTCCACTTCGATGGGAGTTCTTGCCGTCGAAGCTGCTCTTTTCCTTTCTTGGGGCATTACAGGAATGGATATTTCCATTTCCTGGTCCTGGTTTTTCCCCATATTGCTAATTTCAGCTAATGTGTCTTTCCCTGCTGATGCCATCGTTTCATCTATTATTGATATTTCTGGACTGGTTTGTGTATTTTCACAGGTTGTGTCTTCCTTTTCTTGGGACTCTCCATATTTGGGCTCCTCACATACAAATATACATATTTGCCCTTTGAACGGAGTTAAGATATGCCAGTACTTGAATGTCTAAGAGTTCAGTGTGTACAAAAAGTTAACCTTTTCGTAGTAATCTACTTTCATCATAAAAACATTCTTTATGCTTAAATCATCAGTGTCTTATATTAGTTTAGTCAATGTGAATAAAAATAGAAACTTAGAAAAGAAAATAATCAACTTATCAATTTGCAACTGTAATTGTGAACAACAAGAAAAGGCACAGAACTACATTTTGTAGCGGACACACTGGCCGGATGTGAGGAATTCATTTATTCGGTCAGTACACAGTTGCTCCGGGCAACAGCTTACATGTTGATGCTAATGATCATGACGCTGACGACTGCTTCACTGAAGGTATAGCAGAAGCTGACATGATGTCGTGCAGGTGAGCTTGCAATATGTACGGAAACAACACTCATACAACTCGTGTTGCATTCAGTCCTCAAATGACAAAAAAATAAAAAACATAGCGGCCTCTTAACCATTACAGGACTTGATGGTTGACATTTCAAAATAAGAGAATTTTGGTAGAAGTGCTTGCTTTTCCAGAACCCGTCAGGTCAAGATTAGGCAATCTGTACGTTGTTTTTTAAACTATGACTAAAAAAGATTCATAATAGGATGGCATATTTTGGTTGGAAAATATAGTGATGATTGTTATTTGTCACATCATCTTTTATGTTAAAATATTATGAACTGATAATTGCATAATGCTACAGACAACAATTTCATCTTGCCCTATGCAATTGCAAAATCTCTAAAGACTTGTTGTGTCGACGTAAACTTCTCAAGTTTATTAACCATTAGTACTAAGATGATATACCGAAAGCAAACAAGAATCGCATTATACTAACACCACAAGTGTTATGTAAGAACCGCTCAACAAATTTCTGCACTTAGTTTTTCTGTATCTAAGTACAATGTTTTGTTAACTTTAGGTATAACCGTTTTATATGGGGTTATTTGTGGGTTTTGCTTTTTAGCAAAACGGATGTTGAATACATTGCTTCCTCTCTCCTGCGCTCCTAACTGTATTTGTGTGGTCGTTATCATTATGATTGTTACTATTATTATTATTATTATTATTATTGCTCCGAGATAACGTGTAAGTTAAGGATGGGTAGAATCACATTCTTGGATTGCGAATGTTCTATAAGATCAAATGTAAATAACTATGAAATAGAAATGTTTCACGGGTTGACAAAAGGATCTGCTACAGGTCAATGATTTCAGACAAAAGGATCCGCTACAGGTTAATGATTTCAGACGACCTTAACCTCAAAATATAGTATATAACAAGTTGCTGCAGCAAGATCAAAAGCCAACCCCAAAATAAAGGTTAAATGGCAAGCATATGCTGCAGACAGAGTGGCCAATCTAGTAAAAGATGAGAGAAAACTGGTTTGAGAGAAAGAGTTGAATATAATCATAAGGACCTGTGACGCAGACATAAAAATATCTTATTTAAAATCAGTTTGTATTTACATGATAAGAAACATAAGCCCTTTGGATCTATATAATCGTCTGCAATCCACAAAATAACAATTATTTTAAACAATCGGACATATATACTAAATATTTTCGTTTAATAAAGAAACTACCCATTATGCTAAAATACATACCACTCACCCATCTCTTTATAACAGTAAATAAATGTTTAAAATTTCAGTGCGAAATCAATCTAAATGAATGAATCAACTCTATAATTGCATTCAGTGTTCAAATAAACATGCGTAATGACTAGCAAATACACAGCTATGATATATTTTACACGCATAAATATTTAATAGTTACCAGGGCAATGAGTTAGACAAAACTACGCACATGCGTACAAAATGTACACTTGCACGATTAGTTCGCCTGCTTTGGTCCCCGACACCTAGCTGTCACCTGTGGCTCCAAGCAGCTGTATGCATGCGACAGCGGCCACACTACAGCACACTGCCTGGACAGGTGGGCTAAACCAGATGAGAGCAGCCGATGGGTCTCAAACCGTCGGTGAGTTAGGATCTTGCCCACCCTCGCATGCGAAGACAATTTAGGTGGAATGGGTGAATGAGACCAACAGGAAGATAAAACGACCGGAAAGGCGGCTTAGTAACGTTTTGCGGAGAGCGAAGGACATGACAAGGCACAGAAGACGTCATGGCCACCAACAGCAGCTAAGAGGGTCTCTAGCTGTTAAGTTTCTTTGTACCATTGGACCAAGGCTTCTGAGGCCGAGAGAGTCGTACTGCCCAGTGCAATGGCATTACCGTTTAAAATCTTTAAACGCACTGGGTTTTTTTCTGTGAAATCTTTTTTTCCTCAAGCCCTGCGGCGAACAGAGCGTGACATAGAGCTAGTTGGAGGTGACCACTGGCAGTCGTAGTCACAAACCTGCGTGCAGGCTACACATGGACTAGTGGTCACTCGTCCTTGTATTCAGGGCAGCGGAGGCGTTTGGCAGCATCCAGGGAGACTGGGTAGCCTCTTTAGCACATCACTGCCCACCATTACATGAATATTCCAAGCACAAGTCACGCACAAGGTTTAGTCATGGTCGGGTGTGTAGATCGACGTTATCGTGTGGAAACCAATTGACTTATTTCAGTCATCTCGAATCAACTACCACCTATCTAAGCTCTCCAATAACAAATCAACGTTCACCTGTTCTAACAAACTTAATAATCAACTATTATTAATATAAATTCTTTTTCCTTGTTTTCTTTTAAATAAACGGCGATAAGCTATGGATAGATATGTGTACAAAATTACTCAGACGCAAAACTAACATTAGCAATATACAAGGTGGCTCAAAGCCTAAGCCATCAGGCCCAGCCACACAAAGTGGCAATGCTCGATATACCAATCAAAATAACTTCCAATCGGATCAGTTAAACAGACCCTTACAAGAAATCAAGATAATAAGGTGGTCCAACAGAAGGCCATAAGTTCCTGCTGCACAAGGCGGCAACAAGTGGCAAGAAAAATGAAATCTTCGTATAATACCCATATCCTGTCCTTTAAAGATTAGGAAACAATAAGGTGGTCAAAAACCCACGACCATTAGGGCCCTCCGCACAATGCGGTACAACAACAGTTAAAACAACTATTGAAACGTTAAACCCACACAAATAGAAAAGCAAAAATCAGACCCTAAAAATTAGAACAAATAAGGTGGTTACAATCCCAAAACGAAACGTCTCCAGACAGGCCAGTTGGCATAGATTGGTCGCGAAAAAAACAGAAAGACTAAAACATGGTCGACGTTTCCTAGCTTAATACAAAACCTCGCCAAAATCCGTTGAAGAAAAACCTCTACTTATCTATCTACTAACCGGATAACCGCAACAGCAAAAATAAACTTTTATCCTAAAGACGACAAGAATCATTTTCGAATAAGGGATCTAAAAGCCCAGAATCTAAAAAAGCCTTTAGGTGACATTGAGGCGTTTCTCCTGCTCCTTTTCCTCCGTCGAAACTTCTGGATATGATAATTAAAAAGTCTTCATTGCACATATCAAAGCGGACTGGTGGTGGCTGTCATAACAACCCGAGAATAATTTAAGAGGCTAATAGTAATGGCATTAACTATTCGTACACGACTATAACTGATGATCAGTCAGACAGCCTAGCCTCCCAACGTTGACTAGTCAAGTACCACCATGTCTACCTTTGGACTATCATAGGAAGCCTTCCTGTAAATGCACATGGTACAACATCTTTTTGTTCAGAACAGACTGGAGAATAAACTATTTATCTGAGGATGGTAAAAAAACTCGTAGAAAATATGTTAAGAAAGGAAATCCAAGGAGAAAGAGAAGAATTGGAAAAGAAGAAGAGAAACGGTAGATTTGGCATCAGCAAAAGCGAAATCAACAGGGAGGAAAGGTGGAGGAATGGAAGATGGATACAAGTAAGGTCACCTTTTCCTGAAGAAAGATTAAACCATGCATTTTTGTCAAGCCTATGGCAAGACCTGACAGTTCGAATATCATCATCGTTGTCATGTCAACGGTCCATGGTGACATGCCAACGGACTTTTTCATGCCATCCACATCTCTCAGAAAAGAGATACTAACACGTCATTGGCAATGTTGTCTTTATGCATTTGTGTGTCTATCTCTTCCACAAGATATAAGACTTAAAATCCCATTCTTCCTCAGTACAATAGTGCACATATATAAATATTGATATATATGTTTATCATAAATCTCTCAGTCTCAGTCATAATAGATATGTGTGAATAAGCTTTAAAAATATTTAAATTGGGCCCATTTATAACTAGTATCCAATACGCCTCGTATAAGTTAGACGAAATTACTGAACACCCAGTTATAAAGAAAACGTCCTTTTAATGACCATTTTGTATCAAAGTGAAATGATGTTATATGAATTGGACCACTTTATCGCTATAGCGGGAGACCACTTTCCAGTGATAATAGTAACATTTTCGCTTTATTTCGTTCCTGCAAAAGAGACTTACATTTCAAAGTATGACTATTGTCTGATTTTTAGCTCTTTAGAATCACAGTCGAATGGTTTTCGTCTCAAACTTGTTCAGGCCGCTGTTGTATTCATTTGTAGAAAAATATTTTACCACAACCACCACAGTCAACTGACGCACTGCGTAGTGAAATAGAATGACTCGAATCTCATTACAAAGTACCAATGTACACTCCGTAGATTTACCACGTGATAAAAGTCGATGTTTGATTCAATGCATAATACGAGTTCATACCAAATAGTAATGATATAAAAATAATTTAAAATGCGTATGACTACATTCAAGCATAAAAAAGAAAACTGTATAATCTACGTAAACAATGACATTAAAAACATGTAAACCAACACGGAAAAGATACAGAAGTATCTTTAAAAGATTGCCAGAATTTGTAAAGCATCGTTAGACGTATTAACGAAGTTTTTACAGTTCATGTTATTTGTTTTAAAAATTCATAGATAAACGACTGGGTGATTGTGTCATATTAAACAATATCACATACTTAAGTCTGGGTACATTTAAGAAAAATAGAAAGCGGATAACGAGAAGACGACGACGACGATGATGATGATTTAGGGACCATTTATTGCTGGTATTACAAGGAGTTTTGATACTTAGGGATATTCTTTCAAAAGAAAAGATTATTTCGAGAACATCTTTTATTCGTTGAGGAACATCTGTTTTTATGAAATGCATCATCCTTCTGTTAAAAGTAAAATAAGACATTTAACAATCGTTCAAAAAACAAAGTGGGTTCTAAATTCTCTTTTCGGAGTTTACAGCGTTGTACCATTCATGACAGTACATATGTATATCCAGTATAAGAATACACAAAGAAAAGCATATCTCTGTGCCACAATTCCAAATAGTATTAACCCTTTAATCGAAACTGTGCACAAGGCACTCAGTGAAGGAGAAATGTAACCTTTATCATATTATTGCTATGAGATAAATGATACTTACACAAGGCACTCAGTGAAGGAGAAATGTAACCTTTATGATATTATGGATAAGAGATAAATGAGACTAACGTTATCTTCTAGATAGAAATTACAAGTTAAGCAATGAAACAAAGGAACTATTTTGGCGAAACTGAATATGAACACTTCTCGCTTTATCCAAAGCAGACACTAACTAATGATCAGACACGTGCTTTTATATTATTCTTATCTGTGTGTGTGTTCTAAAAACTGAAAAGGTTCGTTCATAGATTACGATTGTCATATTAACTTGCGTACATGAACCCATTTTTCGCGAATAGCAAGCTATCCCCTGTGATCTTATTCTAAACGTAATAATCTTATTTTTATTAGATGCTCAAAATATACTGAACATCAACGTAATTCAATTCTGATCATGATATTTCAACGTGCTTCCAAGAAATCTGTCTTTGAATGTCATACACTCGTCTGTTTATTAACTACCAAGCACTAAACCATGGTCTAACCAATACAAAAACCCCAACGAAACAGCCAGCCCCAAACCACCCTCAAAAACAAATGCGCAGAAAGATAAGCAGTTATAAAGAATAATGGCAAAATTACAATCTAATTATCGAACATTAAGTTCTTGTACAACTGTATGTCTTAAATGCGCTTTCTGATAGTCTGTCAATTGATCATATGCGCTGATAAAACGAGAACACCGATTCAAGTCAGACAACTCCGGTTGCCTTGTCAAGGACGCCAGATGTTCGTTGTACAATTGCATAGGATTTAGTTGCTTGGAGTTCGGGTCTCGGACGTAGAAAACGATTATTCTTCCTGAAATTAAAAAATATTTATGCCAGTAATGACATCATCACCTTCAAAACTTTTATCACAGTGAAGAATATGGTTGCTCTAAACATTCCGTCTCCACTTCCGGAGAGCTCATCTTTATTTTTTGGTATTTTCCCATAAGCAAACATTTTATGCATCACCTTCCTAAATACAACCGAACCAAAATAAATCGCTATGTGTTTTTCAATCATGATTTTTGAATTTTAGCTAGTATAATGTTTCAATGATTTAAATAGCTTTCGTCCAATAATATAGCAGGTAAAACTAATCCAACGTGTTTAATGTTAATGAACAGGTGTCTTATATGGACAAAACTGTCTCTATGCCGTCATAATTCTCTGTGATTGCAAAAATATTTTGATATTTGGTGTAATTGCTAAATGTATCTGAATACTATATTATAAAAAAAAATTATTAATAGTTATTATTATTATTAGTATTAAAAAGATATTAAAATTACACACAGTAATCCTTGTTTTTCGTTACCAATATGGACAAGTTATTCTCGCGATGGATGTTGGGAAAACATATAACGATCCAGTCTAACGATATAGTGATGAACCGCGAATCACTGGTCTACATGGAAATTAAGGTTGTTATTCTTTGCAAAGCATGTCTCAAAAAGGGAATAACAACTGTGTTTCCAGATTTGTTAACATACGTCAGCTGTTATAATATCGCCAATGTATTTTAATAGGAAAAATGTTGCCTGAGCCAATAAAGGATTAATTTTGAAACAGTATAGCAACAAACATATATTTGTAAATCTGAAAACGTTTAAGCTATCCTCTTCTGGCTAATATTGAGATCGAAAAGTATGCCGTTTTGGAGTTCAAGTCTAGAAGCATGTGATTTTTTTGTTCGTTGGCTTTTAACTGCATTTTCATCACTTCGTTTGGATGTATCATTGCTAAAATGAGACATAAATACCTTTGCCAGGACACACAGACTCACATGGGTAGCTGGGATGATAACGTAGATTTGAGTCTGTGGTTTGTTCTCACTTAAACCGTATTTGATTTAGAGTTTGTTAGATATTATGTTCCAAAAGTGCTTTGTCTTTTTTCCTCATGTGATGGTTTTCTCGTGAACATGACCCATCTTTATGAAAGTTTGAAGTTATTTTCCCCAAAGCCACTGTAAAATATTCATTTCTAGTTCTGAATGTCAGAGTTCTGGAACATACGTTCGTATACGGCAAACCCGTTTTACAAAGAAGCAAATATGTTATCTATTAATAAATGATAATACCAACACTTGGGAGGAAAGGACGAAACGCAAGAAAGAAAGAATGATAGAATCAAATGAAAGGAAGTATGAAAGGAATGGAGGAGAAACAAAAGAAACATTCGAAATCCAGAAGGTCGGGTCCTATATTTTAAGTCCAGGATCAAACCATTGGTGTTAAAGATGTGACTTTGAACCAAGGATAAAACAATATAGCGAACATATCCCAAATATAATTGCCTTAATATGATAGTGTCGCAACGAAACTATGAGGGAATTCTATCAACATCATTTGGAAATACACGCAAATGAAAATGTTTTATGCAAATGTTCTGTTACTGTGATATTAACCCAAAAAGCAAAAGAGGAAGAGCGCATGTCAAATAATTACCTGTCTTAGCTTAATAGTTATTAATCCCATAATTAAAGAAAATCCATTAAGGAATTTTGGAAATATAAGCAAATAAGCACGTTGTATCAAACCTGAACGCAAATATTCTAAGACTATGACCTTGGACTTCTACGACTATGACCATGACCTTATGTTATAAGGGGAAGTGAGTGAGTCACAAAAGGAATTGTTTTAATATTATAGTGATTGATGCCAAGTATGCCGATAATCTATTAAGAGGCTTAGGAAAATATTACCAAATGAAAAGAAAAAAAAACAAAACAAAAAAACACCAAAATATTGACACAATTTTTCTATGAATGGTACCTTCTCAACCACAACGTAAAATGGGAGAGCGAGCATGCAGTCAAATAAATTGTATTAGTCACATCATTATGTATAACAAGTGTGATGAGAGTCTGCAAAGGGTTTCGAGAATATATGCAAAAAAAACAAAAAAAACCCCCCAAAAAATAAATAAACGTTAACAATAACTTAATAAATTGTTACAAACTGCAGAAAATTTAACTGTTTGTTTTGTTTCTATCTAGGGTGCATAAATTTTACCTACCTCCCATTTTTTGTATAGCTTGAACTGTGGTCAGGCGGAGGTCACCAAGTCCTAAAGTAGGGTCCTCAAGTATCACGTTTCTATGAGAAAGATAATCAATTAAATCTTGTAAGTATTTTCTAATGATCGAAAATGGGCCGATAATGAAAGATTCCACCAATGTGTTTTATTTTATGTTTAAGAATCTAAGAGTATGTTTAAAAGATAATACGTCAAATTTGCACTAAAGGTGCATCTTGGGATAAAACACATATCGCCCACCATAACGGGGTAGCTGCAACCTATTTTCCAGGATTTATTATATATTGTTTACCTTGCTCATGATACCTTTTCATTTATATAGGCTTTTGCCACCACATCTACAATAATGGCGCATCTTAGAATGGACTTATTTCAAGCACCAAAACTGAGCCACTTTGACCATTTTCGCAATGATTACTAAACATTGCTCCACGTTGTATGTGAGGCAACTTGTCCACTAATACCCGTTTTCAACCGAACATACACTGTCTGCGCACACAAGAGCATGAGCGAGATTGTTTAAAAATTGTTTACAGTTATGTCTGGCTCTATATTCCACAAACGTAAGATTGTTTTACACGATTGTGAACATTTCTTGAAGGTGGTACTTGTGCTCCAAAATCAAGAACTTTTAACCAATTGCCATCAAACGCGCATACATACGTTTCCAAATATTGAGCTGTGGCACAAACACAAGATGAATTTGTGTGGCAGACATTATATAGTCAATTAGCCATTCGTAAAGATGCTGTAAAAAAGAGTTGACATCTTTGATTATTATTAACTATTATCGTAATTATTATTGTTTTTATTATTGTCATCATCATCATCAACATTATCAGCGTCAAAACGATGACAATAAAATTATTATCTTGCACTGCATAAATTTCAACTACTTAATCGTTTGGCATTTGCTTAATATCCGAATGCAAATGCAGTTAACCAATAAATCAGGATCAGTATGATGTTTAATGTGGACTTTCATTACAATAATGCTGAATGAAAACGCTATGACAATAATTGTTTTTAGGTTTTTCTATTTTTGTATCAACGTTGAGTTGATATTTGATGGCAAAGCAGCATCTATCGTTCAGCATTCTACGGCCGTCAAGGTTCGTAAAATAATGTCAGAAAAGGTTTTTTAGATAAGGTCTTTTAAGAGTGTTTCTATTTTTAATAACGGCAGACACAATGGATGACGGAACAACATGGGTTTGATAAATCTGAAACGATTGCAAGCCAAGATGCTTATATCAATGTTTGGCCAAATTCGGGTGAGCAGTTACGACAAGCTGTTAAATTATTTTGTATTGTTTTTAATTTTAGCACACATCAGTCAATATCTGATGACGGATATACAAGACTTATGAATATATGTACACCCTTTATGGTATGATTTTTTTCTGTTAAATTAAATCTAATTTAGTTTACTAGTTCTAACAACTCTTTTATATATTTATCTTTAGTAGGGTTGGCTATATTTTATGTCATTATTGGTAAAACAAAAACAACTTTAAATCTCTTTGGGCCATAATGCCATTCAATTTTTGGTCAAACGTCATTGCTTGGTTTTAAGAAGCCATTTAAATTGATCTTCTTCTGAGTTTCTAACAGCTGTTATATGTGAAGGTCGTTTGACGTTATTTATATAAGTTTCAAAAAACTTTATGCCACGTCGTTTTCTGTCAAATTTAATCAGATTCTACTGAACCATTTTGGTGACGACATTTCGGAATTTGCGTAGTTTAGTTACCTTGTAAATCAGCATCAGTTGCATAATTATGAAAACAATTATTATCAGCATTCGCTCTTCCAGAATCTGTAGATTCCATTAAGCACATGCTGGAAAGAATTCATTTAACTGTTCTTAAAGTGCTTCATTATTGATGCTTTCTATCATATAAGGGCAAATTCTTGCTAGCACCTTCGAGGAAAAGTTTTTTTTTATTTTCTTAAATCTTTTGTCCTTGCTAGTAGATTTGTAACGTTAAAGTTCTTTATGCCATAATGCTTACTTTGAAGTTTGGTAAGATTATATTCATCGACTTTAGAAAAGTCTTTTAAAACATTTTCTTTATTTGCATTGCCGCCATTTGTGAGGATGGATAGGCGTTATTTGTATAAACTTTAATTGTCATTGCTAGAATGCTTGCTGTCAGATTTCGTTGAAATTGATCCAGTGATTTCTTTAGAAGTTGAAAAGGGCAAACATTGACGTATGACGCACCTCCGACCACGCACAATGGAGTCGAGGCCATTCAGAAAGTTCACTTATACTTATGGTCAGGCGAACTAAACATGAAGTATTCAAGAAACGATTGTTTAACTTTTTGCAACTGTATTTTATAGCAACCCTTTTTACATACCTTTCATTGAAATCTACAAATAGAAAGTAGAGAGAAACTGGCGGAAGTTCCAAGATGTGGTCATGTCTCCTTATCGTGAATTCCACAACCTCCATATTTAGTTCTTGAGTAACAGATTGGGTAATGTTCATATGCAGTGGGTGAGTCTCCTCATAAAAACTAATGACACAGAGCTTTCTTTCTAAACGAGGAAACTCTAAAACTTGGCTCAAGATTCTACCGGCCGTCTGAAAGTGGGACATAAACAAGAGTTATGGAATGTACTATTGATTTTCGCTCTGCAGTATCAGAACTGTACGAGCGACTTTGAAGCAAATAGCTCCGCTTCTATCAATATATCTCTCTCTCTCTTTA
>JAECUM010030198.1:0-32434 GCA_016617855.1 Megalonaias nervosa
GTAAACACACGAAGTGAAAATGATTGGTTATTACCAAGGTCATGTTCGGCCCACGTGTTAGCTATGTTGTAAACAGTCCTTTTTATTATTCATTGCCAGAGTGAGAATCTGAGTTTTAGATAGGGTTGTTCTAGGCTACGTGTTAAATGGCATTTTTTTTTTTACTGCGCTGTTCAAATTAGTGATCACGTAGCCCCGTCACGTGAGCCATCATGTGATCTAAAATCGTGGGTTAAAACAGACGTTTTCTAGTGGATTTGTTCGGTCGTAAAAATATACCTTCAATCCGAAATATATTCTTGTTGTTGCCATTTGAATTGCGTTTTTTTAAAAAAATAATTTGTTCACTATGGAACATATTCTTCTTCCACCAAATTCTTGGACAAAGACATTTACTAATTATTCGCATTTCAAAAGACGGAATTATATTCTTGGTCACTCAGCAAGGAACTGTTGACACATCAACACAAACTGGTTATAGAGGACGTCATCGCCTTCCATACTGTAACTTCATCGAGATTCGAACTTGGATTCAATTAGAACATTTTATTGATAGGACTTATATTTTGAATTCTAGGATTAATTTTTGGATTATATTTACAAACCTTAAGTCCTACTTCATAGTTTTACCTTGTTTTCTAGGGAAATAAATTATTTTGTTAAAATTTACAAAGCTTGTTGACTTCACTCTTTTCTTTTGTTACTTTTGTTCGAGCCTACACGTTACAAAGGAAAATTGGGGGCTTGTCCGGGATATATGAAGTTTGGCTAAAATATTTCAGAAAATTGTTTTTTTGAAATTTAAATTCCCCTAGTTTTTAAATCCCAACTACTATTTCATATTTTGTCTGAAATCTTAAGTGAAAACAACAGGGTTTTATTCACAATGTCATCAAAAGTGGAGACTTTTCTTTCTAGTCCTACTCAGGAGCAGTTGGATAGTCTGGAGGAAAAAAAATGAATTGCTTGAACTTGCCAGAAAATAAGATCTTTCTGAAGCAAAATCTTCCTTAATGAAACAAGAAATTAAAAACATTTTGATTCAGTATTTGGTAGAGAAGAATGTTTTTGATAAAAGTGTTTTGGCTTCGGTCAGTAAGTCAGAATCAGACTCTGACATAAAAGTAAAGGAATTGAAATTAAAATACAAGATGGAATTAGAGTTAAGGAGGCTTGAACTTCAGAAAGAAAAAGAACAAATGTTATTGGTAAAAGAGGAGAGAGAGAAACAAGTGCAGCAGCAATTGGAAAAAGAAAAAGAACAAATGCATTTACAGAAAGAAGAGAAACAATTGCAGTTGCAGTTTGAAAAAGAGGAGAGAGAGAGAGAGAGAGAGAGAGAGAGAGAGAGAGAGAGAGAGAGAGAGAGAGAGAGAGAGATGCAAATACAAAAAGAGAAGGAAGAAAGGGAATTCCAAATAAGAATGAAAGAAATGCAGCTGGAAAGTGAAAAGCACATTCCCACTTCACATACAAATTCAAGTTTTGACATTACAAAAAATATTAGGCTCGTCCCCACTTTTAAAGAAAAGGAAGAAGACTAATATTTTCTTTATTTTGAAAAACTTGCTGAAAATTTGAAATGGCTAAGCGAGTATTGGACTCAATTATTACAGTGTGTACTTTTTGGCAAAGCTAGAAAAATCTATGCATCCCTGTCAGTACAGCAAAGTGCTGACTATGATTTGGTTAAGCAATGCATCTTAAAGGGTTATGACTTAATTCCTGAGGCTTATCGGTAACATTTCAGGAACTATAAAAAAGAACCTGGACAAACTTATGTTCAATTTGCAAGAGAAAAGAGCAGCTATTTAAGAGATGGTGCTTTGCCGAGAAAGTTGAACATGATTATGAAAGTCTCGAACAACTTGTTTTACTTGAAGAGTTCAAGAACTGTGTTCCTAATGACATTAAGACTCGTCTTGAAGAGCATGAGGTCAAAACCTTGAAAAATGCTGCTCTTGATGCTGACAAGTACTAATTAACTCATAAAGTTTCTGTTGTAGGCAAATCCTTCACTCAGCAGTCTACTGGTAAAATGGTATTTCAGCCTAATACGAGCCCTTCTAAAACTCAGTCTGGCAAAACTTTTAAAAATCAAGCTTCTGATAAACTTGATTCAGAATCCTTGTCTATTCCTACGTGTACCTATTGCAAGAATAAAGGACACGTCATTTCTGATTGCTTCAAATTGAAATACATGAATCAGAATCAACATAGACCTATTTCAAAAACTCTTATTTCTAAGAGGTCAAGGTCACGGTCATGTATTGAAAGCAATACATTTGTTGGGTCTAATAAACCCCAGTCTGATTTTATTATGGAGAATTATGAACCATTCATGTCGAAGGGTTCTATATCACTCTTGGGTGATTTGGCCAATCCTATCCCTATTAAAATTTTAAGGGACAGAGGAGCTTCTCAGAGTCTTTTATTATCAGGTACTTTGCCTTTTTCTGAGAAGTCCTGTTCTAATGAGAGTGTTCTCATTCAGGTAGTAGAGTGCGGCTTTGTTAATGTTCCTCTCCATTTTGTATAGTGTCTTCTTTACCCGTTGAGGGCATTCATTTGTTACTAAGCAACGACCTAGCTGGAGACAAGGTTGTGGTTAATCCATTTGTAATTGACAAGCCTTCTTTGGATCAGAAAGCTGATCCTAATGAAAACGAATTCCCTGATATATACCCAGTTTGTCAGTTACCAGAGCTATATCAAAGAAAGCTCTTGAGAATGATTTTGATAAGGAAAGTATTCCTTTAGCTGACACATGTATTGGTCAGGCTTTTGATGAGGTCACTTTTACCTCTTGTTTGGATCAATCAAAAGGTATTGATCATAGTGATTCTCTTTTAACTACTCATTCTCTTTTTTTCTAATCAGGGTGTTAAACGACAATCACTTGTCGTCGAACAGGAAAAAGATCCTGAGATCTTCTGTTTGTTTCAGAGGGCCATCAGTGAAACCGAAGCCACTGAAGTGCCTGTCTGTTATTTCATTAACAATGGAATTCTTATGAGAAAATGGAGACCTTCCGAGGTACCTGCTAATGACGAGTGGTCATTGAACTCTCAGATTGTAGTTCCAAAAATCTTACAGACAGGAAATACTTAGTTTGACCCATGAAGCTTCTTCTGGCTGGTCATTTAGGGATAAATAAAACTTATCACAAGATTTTGACTCACTTTTATTGGCCAAAAATCAAATGTGATGTTTGTAAATACTGTAGATCTTGTCATACGTGTCAAATGGTAGGAAAACCCAATCAGAAGATACCTAAGGCTCATCTCCAACCTATTCCTGCATTTGACGAATCATTTAGCAGAATTGTGTACATTGTATTGGTCCCTTACCTAAGACCAAATCAGGCAACCAATACTTGTCGACCATTATGTGTGCGTCAACAAGATTCCCAGAGGCAATTCCTTTGCGGAATATTAAAACCAAAACTATAGTAAAAGCTTTGATAAAGTTTTTTTACTCAATTTGGCCTTCCTAAATTATCCAATTGGATCAAGGGTCAAATTTTATGTCTGGAATTTTCCAGCTAGTTATGCTTGAATTTGGCATTCAGCAATTCAAGTCAAAAGTGAAATTATTGTTTCACAGAACTTTAATTGAGGGAACATTTGAGTCTTGTAATAGAATCCATTCTATCTTGCTCATTCTTCAAAATTTTCTTTAAATTAGATTTTAAGGCCCTTACAAAGTAAAGAAGAAAATGAATGAGTTAAATTATAATAATAGTACTCTGATCTAAATAAATTAATGAAGTACTAGTATATTGAAAGAGATAGCCAAGTAAATCATGCAGTTAATTTAGTTGTACCTGTCCCACCAACTGAGGATTTAAGTGAAGGAATTCAATCGGACACAATTGATTTTGGAGTTACAAATCTTCGGAATTCGGAAATTATGAATAATCCGGACCAGAAACTTTTACATTTGCAACAACAGGAAGAGAATGAATTTAAACAGCTCTTAATTGAATATGAGCACTTATTTCCAGATGTTCCTACGAGGACAAACAAAATTTTTCATGACGTTGAAATGGTAAACTCTAAACCTGTGAAACAACACCCATAGAGGACGAACCCTCTCAAACAGGAATACTTGTAAAAGGAAATTCAGTATTTGCTGGAGAATGATTTCATAGAACCCAGTAAAAGTGACTGGAGTTCACCATGTATACTTGTTCCGAAACCAGATAAAACTTTCCGCATGTGCACTGATTATAGGAAGATGAACAGTGTAACAAAAACAGATTCATTTCCATTACCAAGAATCGATGACTGTATTGATAAAATTGGAAATGCCAAGTACGTCACCAAATTTGACCTTCTGAAAGGATTTTGGCGAATTCCACTAACGGAAAGGGCAAAGAAAATTTCGGCATTCATGACTCCAGATGGACTCTTTCGATATAAAGTAATGCCCTTCGGGATGAAGGAGTCTCCAAGTATTGTTCAACGTTTGATGAATATGATTACCTCTGGTCTAGATAATTGTGATGCTTACATCGATGATGTCATCATCTACAACGACACCTTGAAAGAACATCTAACAATGACTAGGAAATTCTTTGACAGACTCAGTGATGCAAGTTTGACAATCAGTTTATCTTAAAGTGAGTTCTGCCGTGCTTGTGTGATATTTCTAGTACATATTGTGGGACATGGACAAGTTAAACCTATAGATGCTAAGGTCAAGGCTCTCTCTGAATTCCCTGTGCCTGTCAGTTAAAAGCAACTGATGCGTTTTTTAGGTATGGCTGGATACTATCGGAAATTTTGTTCCAATTTTTCTAATATTGCTGAACCCCTGACAAATTTACTGAGCAAGAAAAACAAGTTTCTTTGGACTGAAAAGTGTCGGGAGGCTTTTGAAAGGTTAACAGCCATACTTAAAAGTGCGCCGGTTCTAACAGCTCCAAATTTCAGTCAATCTTTCAAAATATCTGTTGATGCAAGTGATGTTGGGGTTGGAGCAGTATTGATTCAAGAAGATAGAAATGGTGTTGATCATCCAGTGTGCTATTTCTCTAAGAAATTAAATAAGCACGAAAGAAATTACTGAACAATCGAGAAGGAATATTTTGGCTTTAATATTGGCATTACAACATTTTGAAGTTTACCTTAGTTCATCTCCTTCTCCGGTTGTTGTATTTAGTGATAACAACCCCCTTACTTTTATCGACAAGATCTAAAATAAACATCAAAGATTATTAAGGTGGAGTTTGTTTTTACAAGAATATAACCTTGACATCAGGCACATCAAAGGAAAAGACAATTTGATTGCAGATGCACTTTCCCGTGTATAGAAATATTATTCCATGTACACTTTGTATAATTCATAAGAATTTTCTTATGTAATTTTGTTTTACCTCATATATAATTTACATATGGTTAGAAAAAATCTTTGTTACATAAATCTTTCTTTTTCTTTATGGGAGGAAGTGTTACGTATATGTAATTTAATTACTTGTGTATTAGTTTTGAAGTTTTTTTTATACTTTATATTTGTTTCATTACATTTTACTGTAACGATAATTATCACGGGATTTGATATATTTTTTTGAAAATTCAGTCTTTTGTTTCGACCTGATTAGAACGCAAAAGTGTTGCTTTATTACTATGTTTTAACTCACCTTGGTTGAGAGATTTGTAAACACTAATTGAAAATGATTGGTTATTACATGTTCGGCCCACGTGTTAGCCATGTTGTAAACAGCCTTTTTTATTATTTATTTCCAGAGTGAGAATCTGACTTTTAGATAGGGCTATTCTAGGCTACGTGCTAAATGGCATTTTATTTTACTGCGCTGTTCAAATTAGTGATAACGTAGCCCCGTCACGTGAGCCAACATGTGATCTAAAATCGTGGGTTAAAACAGACGTTTTCCAGTGGATTTGTTCAGTCGTAAAAATATACCTTCGGGCCGAAAGGTATTCTTGTTGTTGCCATTTGAATTGAGTTTTTTATTTAAAATAATTTATTTACCCTGGATCATATTCTTCTTCGATGAAATTCTTGGACAAAGACATCTACTAAATTATTCGGAATTCAAAAGCCGGAATTATATTCTTGGTGATTCAACAATGAACTGTTGACACATCAATACAAACTGGCTATAGAGAACGTCATCGCCTTCCATATTGGAATTTCATCGAGATTCGAACCTGGATTCAATTAGAACATTTTAGTGATAGGACTTATATTTTTGAATTCTAGGATTAAGTTTTGGTTTATATTCACAAACCGTAAGTCCTATTTCATATTGTTACCTTGTTTTCTAGGAAATTTTTTTATTTTCTTAAATTTTCAAAACTTGTTGACTTCACTCCTTTCTTTCGTTACTTTTATACGAGCCTACACGTAACAATGGAATTGATTTATTATAGCCCAAGAGGATATTGGAGGGGTAGAGCAGCGATTAGTAAACTTGCCGAAGCAGCAGGTGTCGAACGTTTTATTGCTGCAGATTTGTTACGACGACAGGCAATATGGCAAATCTATCTACCACCACCTAAAAAATTCAGTACGCACATTTTGATGTCAGCACTCCTAATGAAATTCATCAGGCAGACATTTTGTTTTTACCTCATGATACTATTAAAATTGGTAGACGTAAATCACGCACATACAAATATGCGTTAACTGTCGTTAACGTTGCAAGTAGATATAAAGAATCAGAACCACTATTAACAAAAACAGCAACTGAAGTTGCATCTGCGTTTGACGAATTTATCAACGAGGACCATTGCGATGGCCACAGCTACTACAAGTTCATCCTAGCAAAGAATTTCTTGGTGCAGTATCATCTCTGATGAAAAAACATAACGTCAAAATCAGACGAGGACACATAGCAATTCATCGAGATCAGGCAATCGTTGAGCAATTTAGTCGATCACTTGCTGCGCGATTATTTGGATATCAGTATGCGCAGGAAATATCCCTAAATAAAGTTCAGAAAGACAAAAGATCTCATGAATGGGTTGCAAGACTACCAAGTGTGATAGCTGCGTTAAATAATGAAATTACTCATGCAACTTCTATGAAACCCATCAGCGCGATCACAAAAAATATACCAGTACAACGACGTCACTCTTCCTGAAAACAAGCAGTACTAGGTAATGTGACTGTAAGATATTTATACGAACCTGGTGAACTTGAAGGGGGTAAAAGCAACTGATCCTATCTGGAGTGTGACCACACGTAAAATTTTCAGCGTGGTAAGATCCACCGGTAGACCTGCAATCTACAGACTGATTCAACTGCTAACTCTCGACACTGCTAGATAAACTAAATTTGACCATTCGATCCGATCATCGACAATCCGGATAATTGTATCAGAAATAGTTAATCCTTGTGACGAATGAATCGTTATAGCATATCCTAGAATCCAAGGAGTTTTGTCCATCGTTAACGAGCTCTCAACAGCACTCACAGGAACCAAAACAATATCATTAAGAACGAGATTTTGTTTCCTCCTTGACTCTGTCAAGGGCAAGGAATCTCAACGTCAATATTTTGTTTGCGTGTCTGCTGGGCGATAACACAATGGCACAGGGAAATTTGAAAACTTTTTTATGTAACAGAAATAATTGCTGTTGAAGTGTATCACGAACTATCTTCCGACTTACAGCTATCAAATCAGCAGGCCTCCATAATTTCCAAAAATCATTCATCGCAGTCTCTGGAATTACTTCACGCATTATTTCACATTGAATTTTATCTGGCTACAGTCTGATTAATCCTTTAAACTCTTTCAGCGGTTCATCAATAACTCTATGATCATCAGTTATCTCCTCATAATAATCTACAAACTTTTTCGGCCATTCATGTGGAGATGATCCAACAAAAGGTGGTGGTTGACCATGATCGCCACACATGATAACAGCAGTATTTTTCGTCAGTAACCAGTCAAGAAATATTTTTAATACTTCCAACGATACCGTACAAATTTCATCCCAAACAATAATCTTAGGAATATGTCTCTCGCCCATTCGTTGTGAAGTCCATTCATCTCCTTTCCATCGAAAGAAACTATGATAAGTACACGAATTAACTCCACGTTCGCTCATTTCTCTGGCTAGTCTATGTGTGGGTATCAAAACAATCGTATCAAAATTCCGAAATAATTCAATCGTACGTGTTGTTTTACCAGAACCTCCTGGTCCATTAAGATAAACAATCTTATTTTTCTGACCACAGGGTCATATACAGATGGAACCAACGACAACTCCGACATAAGATTATTTTTTTTAATATATTTCTTTAGATTCAACGTCAGCAGATTCAGAATAACTAAGTATCTTTCCTCGTTTTATTCTCCATGCGCCCCATGATGCATCAGTGCTGATATGGAATTGTTTTAGCCATCCTGCGCATTTTTTTACATATAAAATGAATTTGTGGCGACTCTAACTGTGGTATCAGGAAATCTGTTTGTCATCAATAATAAATTTATCGAAACGTACGCGAGCATTGGAGATCTTAAATGAGTGAACTGTGGTGATTAACCTCCAGCGTTGCTCACGATTGTACTTAATTTAGTTCCGTCTGATAAGTTAACATTATTCCGACTTATAAATATGCTTCTCTCTGTTGTATCAGCAATTATAAACTCGAGTTCGGTTTCGTCGATAATTAATCTACAACAACGTCGTTCATGGTCATATGATCCCCCTTGCGTAAATTTACCAATTATTTTCCTACCAAGACCCTTTGCAAATTTATTCTCAAAATCAGTTATATCAGGATTTTTATCAGAGGAATATTTCTTTTGCTGTGGTAACAAACTTGTTTTTGCTTTACTTACAGCTAACGATATCAAAATTTCCGCATCAATCATATATCGCACTAAAACTATTAGAACCCAGATTTTTCTGAAAATGTTTTCCAAACCAAACATAAACGATCGGATGGAGATTCCGTGCGAACTCAGATGACTCGATGTATGCTAACCCTGTCAGGTCAAAATCTGGTAAGGGTCCATTTATCGCAACTCTGGTTATCTCGTGTGTTGGATGTCCAAATCTTTTGAAATACTCAGAACATTCTCCGTATCCAAGAAAACTTCCAGGATAACATGCAACCATATCAACCGATATAACATCTTTATAATCGTATTTAGTATTCCATAATCCGTCATGTCCGTATTCGATACAACTGTGTTGGACATCTTCAAGAAATTCCAATCGTGTTTGTTTCTATGAATTTTCCTTCTGAGCAGCGTGGGCAGCAACTGACGGAACGGTAAAACAATTACTGAGTAATCGTACGATAACAGCAGCATCGATTTCATCAATGTTTGCGTATTTCAAAGCAAGATTTTTCGTTTCGTCGTGGAGAGATTCTGTACGATAAATATTTCCATTAGGCCGTACAAACTGATCATAGTTCACAGATTCTGAACTCTGAAACAACCAAACAGATACAGGGTCACTCTTACTGATATTTCTAATAAAATCAAACATATCACCATTACAGAAGTTGACAGTTCGATTTATTATGTCCGAAGTCTACGCGTGTGCGTTATGATCAATAATCTCTATCGAAGCTCCATTTTGTTATATTTCGATTCGTACAAAATCTTTCCGGTTTATGTCTTCACCATTATTGGGAATCTTATTTTTTTTCCAGTTCAGCAACATCTTTGATAGACGCTTCGGTATCTTTAACTGTTTCTGCCCACCCATTTAATTTTTCACGTCTTAGATCTGTTAAACCGGTTCCTCGTTTCGCGCTTGTGAAATGTTCTGTAACACGCTCAGCAACACAATTCATAAACTATAAACTGCCACACTGCAGACATCGAAGCGATATGACTGAAAAATTGTTAAAGCTACGTTAAAAAGCAAATCCAATCACACACACACACACACACACACACACACACACACACACACACACACACACACACACACCAGATGTCATCAACCGCTAAGATAAATTTTATTCTAAAAATTTATTTTCATGCAATGTCGAGATAATTAATAATTGTCCCTGCTCGCTTGTCATTCATTGTAGCATCGACAACACCTTCGGCGACACGATCGGTTTTGCGTATAATTCTGAATGTTGACCACACATGAGCTGCACCATCATCGCAAAATTCTTTCTTGGCTTCACTGATACGATTGATTAGAGTCTTATTTGTTAAATCAACCAAAGCTCGCCTCGGTAATTGAGGAGTTATTCTATCGAGATCGAATCTGGCTTTAGAGGGCTTAATTGCAGATAATCTCGCAAATTCCTCAATGTTATAATTAAGGCAAATATATATTTATTTGAAGTTTAATTATATATATAATGATTCAAGCAAACAATAAATGCAAGTGGCTAATGATTGGTTCTTCAGTTCATTGTAACAGGGCTTGCGTACATGAATTCCATGGACATCACATCCAAAGTGTGCGATGAGGGAGTCTAGGACTAAAACCGTGTTTGAAGTGTGGTGTTGCGGTCAGAGGAGAAACCCAGCTGTGTGTAAAATGCGGTGGTAAAAAATACAGAGAGCTGAAACAATATTATGATTTAAAAAATAACGCCGGCAGCATCGAATCTCCTATAAAAACAAAAAAAAAAAAACGCCGAAGACTATCTCGAAAGATTTTCACTCCAACAATAAAATGATAATTTAGACAATTAATATTATTATATACATGGAGCAAAATGAATTTGTGAAGCATCCCATCATCGAAAATTATGAGGCATCTCGTGATGGTTTCATCAGGAACTGTCGATTAAAAAAAACAGTCGGTGTTGTTGATAATGCCGGTTATCTCAGATTTGCTGTTGGAAAAGAAAGATATTTATCTCATAAATTCATCTACGAATGTTCTTATGGACTAATCGAAGACCGACTTTTGTTCGATCACATCAATGGCAGGAAATTTGATAATTCTTTGGGTAATTTACGAGCTATTATACAGAGTCAGAATTGTAAATTTGGTAAACCTGGTAATCACGATCAACGCGCAAAGGTTGTTAAATCTGTGAACGTGGAGACTGGCGAAGAAATAATATTTCAATCAATGAATGCAGCTTGCAAATATTTTGATATCTGCATGCCTTCAGTACATCGTGTCGCGGATGAAATATACAAATCGGCGTTTTCAAAGAAATGTAAACAAAAAAATATTTCAATATCTCCCGATTGTGTTAGATGCAGACACTAACAAACCAGAATTTATTAAACGCGATTTTGAATTTTGTTGTAGTTGTATGCAAAAATACTCCGGAAGAAGGGACATTACGTCAAGCAAATCTCTCTCCGGTAGAGTAATTAAGCACTTACGCCGCTTGTTACTGCGTAATATTATATGACTGCCGCGATTATTTTTACTGTTATATTCAGTAACTTATCTGTCTGTGTGGCAATTAGCTGTCATTGGATCAGCGTAATTTGTAACAGTGCAAATTCGTAGAAGGATATTTACACCTTTTGACTTCGTCCTTGAAAATTCAGATAAACAGTAAGTCACGCCCCGCTTGCGTGTGCACAATACAGGTATGTTATTTTTAGATCTCCAGGTAAGATGGCCATACAGACCTAATGTACTTTAACTCCCGGAAGACATCCTGCAGAAATGTATGTGTGATTTTTAAATGCAGATATTTTATATAGTGTATTTTGGAAATTGAAACATCCACACTGCAGTTTACAATAATGGTGATTTATTCAGTATACGGATCGCCTGTAGGTTGCCCGTTTATCCAGCGTAGGTAACTTCATAATAATTTCTGAGATATATTTGTAAGGATGGGTCCGTGGTGCGGTGCTAGCGTGGCGGATTCTCATACTCGAGGTCTGGTGTTCCAATCCCGACAAATGTCGACGGTGGCAAACATTTCGCAGTTTTCCATAATAAGTGGGGACTCCAGCCCCAAAGAGATTTCATGTACACCTCCTCACCACGTCGAACAACGTAGTGAGTACCGTTTTGCACTCTCCCCGGGGTTTGATATTGGGGGGGTGTGCATGAAAATATGTGAGGCCTTGACAGCCCAATGAATCTCTAAATTCGTCTCGCATTTCGAGGTTTTATGGTGGTGGTGGGGGGGGGTAAGGTTTATGCACAAGTTTGAACACTGAAGCCTCCAAAAATAAACAGTAGCGTGATGTAGCTCTCAGTCTCAGTGAAGGGTAACCCACACAAGGACATTCAGAAAGAATGTCAGCAAAACGAAAAAGCCTCATGGAGTGCCCATCGGCCATAAGAAAGGCCTCACAAAGAGACCCTACGGAACGGCAAATACTGGCAAAGGAAGGGACCCCGTGGAATGGTAACCGCTCATCATTTGCTACTGTATATTTTTGTTTTTTATTCTGATTCAGTTTTATTTTTATTTTTATATTTTGTTCTGATTCAGATTTATTTTTATTCAGATTCAGATTTAGATTCATTTTTATTTTTTATATTTTTATTCTGATTCTGATTCAGAAATATTTTTATTTTAAACAAATATTTATTATATTATGAATTCTCAAAATATTAATGCAGTTATTTCTGAGATTAAAAAATTGAACGATGAGGATATATAATTATTTGATCAATTGGATCCTTAAAAAAAAAAAAATGATTTTGAAGCGCTACAAGAACGGAAATATGATGGAAGATATACTCTAGCAGCTGAATATAGATTCATTAAATTACTTTAACAGACCGAGAAACAATCTCTACTTTATGTAGTTTATGATGAGGATATTCGAAAATTCGTTTCACTCGCAAACGCGATTGAGAAAATTGGATCAGAATTATCACGCGAATACGAAACAAAAAAGATTATGAGTTCACGTGTGCGACAGCTGAAAAAATTTATGTACGATTGTAAATTCAGTGACGAAGTCACCGACAAGGTCACTGACGAAGTCAAGAGGGGTTATGAAAGTGAATAATGTATTTATTTTTAGATTCAGATTCAGGTTATAATATTTATTCTGGTTCATACTATAATATCTATTCTGATTCAGAAATATTCAGATTATAATATTTATTTTTATTCTGATTCAGATTCAGATTCAGATTATAATATTTACTCAGATTCAGATTCAGATTACAATATTTATTTTTATTCTGACACAAATTCAGATTATAATATTTATTTTTATTCTGACACAAATTCAGATTATAATATTTATTTTTATTCAGAATCAGAAATATTCAGATTATAATATATATTCGGACATAGCTGCCAACTGTCCCGTTTTTTCCGTATTTGTCCCGTATTTTGGACCTGAATACGGGTGTACGTTTTTTTTTGTTAAAAATCCGTTTTCTCCAGTTAAAATTTTTTTTACAAAAATTCCTTGCAAATTTTCGTCTTGATCGGGACCCGGTTCCATTCTTAAAGTAAATGTGTTGCATGTATAAAATACGATTGGTCCATTCGAAATCGAGGCTGCCATACCAAGTTTTAACCGCCATCCGCCGCCATATTGGATTGCGCAGAGCGTCTGCTGCTAACACTGTATCTCGTCTTCATGATGTCGAAAAGAAAAGCAGAATATTCAGGCTTTTCTCCAGCAAAGAAAAGAAAGCAGAATTGAAAGGACAACTATGCCGTCATCTTTAAATTTGTGAAACCATCTCGTAAAGGAGAAAACTTTGCATTTTGCAAGTTGTGCAATTGTGATTTCGCTATTGGGCATGGAGGTGCCCATGACATAAAACAGCATGAAAAAACTAATAAACATCAGCTTGCTGTTTCATGATCAACAACACAGCCTCAACTGAAATTTATACATACCAGAGAAAACCTTGACGTAATTAGATCGGAAGATCTTTTTACTAAATTTCTTATAGAAAGGAACCTTCCTCTTTCAGTTGCTAGTGATGCTGGCGATTTATTTCGCACACTTTTTCCAGACAGCAACATCGCCAAGGATTACTCGTGTGCTAGAACGAAAACAGTGGCTATCATTAATGAGCTAGCAACGGACAACCATAACTACATCGTGAAAAGGCTGAAAGGTGCGTAGTTTTAGACCTACTACTTTCTTATTTTAACTGTGATTTGTGCCAAGTTTATTTTTGATTGCCAGAACGTTTGCAGGGTTTTTCCCCCCCCCCCCGTACGAAATTAGTATTTTTCTCTCCATTTCTTTCTATATTGTTTTGATACACTGTTCAACAAAAAACTTGCATAAACTCAATTTTCCTGTCTGAGGAGGTCAATGATACTTTGTATAAAGATATTACCTTTTATTACAATTAAAATGCACATTTTTAGTAAAAGAAAATGAGATGCTGATTTTTTAGTGAGCCTGATACATGCTATTTTTTCTTCATTTAAGAGAGAATATTGCCTTGTCAGATAAATTCAGCCATAGTGGATAGAGCTTAAGAGGAAACAATTTACAAATAATTGTGAACCTGGTTGTTTTGATTTTATAGCGACAGTTTGGGTATTTATCTTTCAGCCTAATGTTATGTTGTTTTTGTTTCATTTCATTTCCTAGATGGAGTATTCAGCATTGGTACTGATAGAGGAAATGATTCAAACAGCCAGCTTTATCCTCTTGTTGTAAGATTCTATGATCATTCAAAAGAAAAGATTACAACTGAATTGCTTTCAGTATCAAGATTGAATACGAGTACATCAAGTGGCGAAAATATCTTCAATATGATAAGCGATAAACTGTTGCATTTGGGCATACCATGGGCAAATGTCATTGGATTTGTATCTGATAATGCATCAGTTATGACGAGTAACAAGAAAGGGGTCATTTCTTTTATCAGAAGGAAACAACCAGATATTATCGCCATTGGATGTCCTTGCCATCGTATCAACTTGGCTGCACTGACGGCAGCTGATGCTTTGCCCATAAGGATGGATGAACTGCTAGTTGACATTTTCTATTGCATGGACAAAAGTGCCAAGAGAGTGAACAGATTCAAGGAGTTACAAAGCCTGTGTGAAGTCAAAGTGCATGAACTTTTAACACATGCTGTCACTTGGCCCATGCATTAACAGGTTACTGGAACAATGGGAACCTCTCATAGCTTTCTTCAAACCCGAGGCAAGTGTCCATCTCCAAGCAAAGCAGAAATCCAAGCCAAGTGCTTCTACCACCACCTCTGTGCTTTCAATAGGAAAGAAACCCAAGACACTAGCACAAAATGAATCACTTCAGAAATGTTTATTTAGTAGCCCAATGCAACTGTATAAGATACCTAAAGTTGCTGTAGATGGTGGTTCAATTGGGAAAGTCACATGTGCTGTATCTTATGACACCAAGTCAACTTCAACACAGAAGTTGACTATGAAACCTCAAGCTGACAATCATGACCAGAAAAAATGTGGCAAACATACATCAACAAAGAAGATGAAGCCTCAACCATTGGCAAACAAGGGCTTGTCAATATATGAACGATTGATGAATAAGGAGACAGTTGCATATGCACTTTTCCTTAAGTCAGAAATCCCTATCCTTGAGGTCAGAAATGTGCTATTACAGGGCAATTCTCCACAGATTCATATATTGCAAGATTGTCTTATGAACCTTTTCAAAGACCTGGTCCGCAGATTCATTAAGCCCGCAGTCATAGTTGGGACAAATGATATCACTACCCTTGATTTCAATGATGAAAATATCATAATGAAAAATGAGGATTTGGATGTTGGGACAGAGTGTTCTGAGACTTTGGAAGCCTTAAGCACCAGGGATCGAGAGAAGTTTTTCAGTGCTGTATTTCATCAATGCTTGCACCTATATGCAGAAGAAATTCTCCTTGAAGAATGAGGTTCTGACACATGCCCGAGGTGCAAATATTAGCTCAAGGTTAGAGGTCTCTTTTGCAGACATCAGGTTCTTTCTCAAGAAATTATCCATGTTAATGCTTAAAAAGATGGTGAATCTTCTTCTGATGCTCAGGACAAGTTTAGAGCACAGTTTGCCTCATACCAGATCAGCTCCCTGACTGAAACAATTCTCTTCTGTGATAGTGTTGATGGCGTGTGGATTCTGATGTCTAAGATGAAGAATTCATGTGGAGACTTTCTTTACGATCGTCTGAGTTATTTTATGTTAGGACTTCTTTCTTTACCACACTCTAATGCTGATTGTGAGAGGATTTTTAGTTCAGTAAAAATAAATCGCATACAATTCAGATCATCCATGAAAGATGGTACATTGGAATCTATTATGATTGAAAAGACAAGGTGTGGAAAAGGCTCATATAAACATCCTGTGTCTAATGACTTACTAAGAAGGTGCAACACGTGCATCAGTAAGTCTAAAATGTATCCGTGACAATAGCGGATTATGACATCGCAGATAAACCGGATTAACAGGTACTGACACAATTACAAATCCAGGAGGTACTTCGGAGGTAAATGAATATAGGATATATCCTTGCTGTGCTTGTCTGGATTTTTCAGTATCTACTTGATAACTTTCATCAATAACATCACACACCAAATTAACTGCGATCGTTGATGTGATCGCAACAACACCTGGTGATATATAACGACCTCCACCGTATGGATCATTGTTGTGTTTGAGAATAAACGCTTGAGGGGATATTTTTCTCCACGCGTCTACGATTTTGGAAAAATATTCATCGATGATATCATTAACTGATTTTTTTCAGTTCATCGTCGTTAAATCCTGGTAAAATAAATTTTGGTATATCTGCCTCAGCTATTTTATAATGTGTAGTAAATGATTATTTTGGAGTCGTTTTGGGAGGGGAGATTTCGTACTAATAAATTCATCACCGTGGTCAATCATTGTTTCAATGATATGTTTATTGATATATTTGAGGTCCGATGCAACTTGGTTTAGATGTTGTGTCGTTGCGATGATCTGTTGTTTTACATCATCGTTGTAATATTGTGCGACATTGGAAAATAAATTTCGTAGTTTGTTGTTTGCTTGTTCATGTTCGGATTTAATGACGTAGGAAACTGATTTAATAAATTCTTCGTCGATGATCGGATTTCTATCATTGTCATAAATATATAATGTTCTCCATATTTTATGAAGTTTTCTACCATCAGACGCAATAAAATAAATTTTCTCGCCAGTGTATTCACGAAATTCCGTATACCTCCATAGATAAGTTTTCGATATTCTTGAAGTGCGTTGTTGCAAAATATTCTTTTATCCGTGGTGAAATCAACACGTTTAGGTTCTTTTGGACCTTCACATGTTGGTGGAACTTCTGGCTAACCTAATACGGTTCTGATCGATGATTGATATATATCTACGGCGTAGTCGGGTGTTGATATTTCTATCGCAGCTGATAATGTTGGTTCATGAACCGTAATAGCGATTTTGGATTCTTTTCCTGTGATAGATTTAATCCTATGTTGGAATTCACTATTGATCTGTTCTATCTGATAACTGCCAGTAGGAATACCAACAACTTGCCAATCGGGAGTTCCATCAGATTTATTTTTATAAGAACACACTAATGAGTTATTTTCAGGCAACCCACCGAATGACTTTGATTTAATATTTGGCCAGCTGTAATATACTCGCAATTGCGCTAATGCTATTTCTTTGGCTGGAATTGCAGTTGAAAAGTTAACGTCGAATTCAGGATTGGTTGAGCTCGCTGATATCATCGTGGTTGTTGGCGGTGTTGTATTAGCAACGATGTTTTTTAGTATTTCTTGTTATGTAGTCATTGTTGACGATATTATTATTTACTTCCTGATTTAAATTAAGGTGACTGTCCTTGTCTCCGACAAGAGGTTTTGGTTTACAATTGCTTCATGGTAAACCTTAATCATTTCTGCGAATTCCTGATCTGATATTATTCCATCACTGAGCCCTGATGATATCAGCGATGATAATTTGGCGTGTGCGTGTGTTGCCGCTGATAGCAACGTTGTACATTCATGTAATTTATCGGCCGCACACGTAGATATTTTTGCGATGATATTAAGAGTACCAGCAAAACCGGGTACAACTGCAACAATTCCTATTACTGGTGCTATTATGTATGATGCTGATAATGATCCGATTATAGTTACTGTTCCAGCGACTACGGCAGATGCAGAATATACAATTATGTCAGTAACAATGATACGTCTGCGGTATTTTTTTAGTTTTACTGTATACTCATCAATCACATTTTTCAGTTGGGTCTGCAACAAACCCACTTGTTCGTATCGATTGGTTCATTACATAATTTAGGTAGGTGGTAGTTTAGCGACTAATTCAAGACACCAATAGTAAATCAAACCGGGGCTCCTTCCTTCGGGTGTCACCAAAATATTACCTCATCGCCTTGATCCACTACTGCTAACATAACAGATATTGCATTGAATGAAGAACGCCGTGAAACTGAGGCGAGTATTGTAAATGTTGTAGTGCTGAGTATTGAGAACCTGTATATGCCGGTAACCTCAGCGCGATGTCTGATGGAATCACTGGTTGGTGACCATAATGCTGATCCAGACGCTACTGTATATACTACACTGTCGGTAATCTTTTTTATGTCAGAGAGTTTAATGTCGATAACTGCTGGACTTCCAAAAAATTCGTTAATATCTCTATTTGTGTTTCTGCGAAAATTCAAAAACGTTTGTACGTGAGTAGTATAATCAGATCTAAATGCGACCAATCCATCATTGATTGTCATCAGCGATGTCATTATCGGAATATTGCTATCATCGACAAATTTTTGTTGTTGCATCGTCATCGATTGATTCTGGTTCTCGAAGACCAGTAATTTTATTATTGGATGTGTTCAGAGAACCAGTCATTGTATCACCGGCGGATAACAAACAATTATTGATCTCAGTTCTGATCGTGGTATTATAGCTGTCTACGTATCTTTTTGTTGCAACATCAACGTCTGATTTTGGTTCTCTCACATTGATAATTGTATTTCTGCTCATGTTGAGATCGCCCTACATAATATCTCCAATTCTTCTGATACGTCCAGCAATTTCTCCCATGAGTGTTAAGACTGATTCCTCCGAATTTTTAATTTTACCGTTCTTAGTAAATACCGCTAAGTTATTTTCGGTTACATCTGGAATTCGCAGAATATTATCTGTCAACGGGATATTACTCGTTTTTAATCGTCCTTGTTGATCCTGAAAAACAACAACTTCATTTTGGTCCACATCTACGAGACGCAAAAGATTAGCTATCTCGTCCTTGACTTTATCAAGTGTTACGTATTTTGATAATTCGCCTTGAGGTTTGAGACTCCGAGAAGATCTTCCGAAAATATCTACAATTGTATATTCATTAAGACCAGTTTAAAACGAAGGTGGATGGCTAAATCGTCTAGTGGTATACTCGTGCACGACTTTATGAGGCGGATTTGTTGATGATGACACAGCGTCGAGTACAGCAATTACTTCACGGCCACATATTGGCGGATCAGTTATTGTCTGTGTTGGTAATGTTGAATACCATACGGGAGTGTTTTGAAGCGAAGTGCCTTGCACTCTGCTGACATATTTTAAAAATTCCGTCAGTGGTGCCAGTCCATACGAATCAAAATAAATAATTCCACGTGGATCAATTGCGTATGCAACCTAGTTAGTACCTGGACCAGAACTTATATCGAGATTGATGATACCGGTCTCAACACGGTTTGGTTGTTTTGGTAATTGATCACGCATAAAATCATCTCTGACGTTTTTGATGTTTAATCGCTTAGCAGCATCAAATAAATCAAAATTGGACATGGGAAGTATCAATGATGTGTCCCAGGCGGTCTTAGACCTTTCCCCGTGGAATGACCGTACCATGGCAGTCTTAGACCGTCCCCTTTTTTTACGTAAGATTTCCATGGCTCGTTGAGCGGATAGTTGCTTCATCGCTGGTGTCATTTGTTGTACTTGTTGAGCAGCTTGTTGCCTCAACGCTGGTGTCATTTGTTGTACTTGTTAAGCGACTTGTTGCCTCAACGCTGGTATCATTTGCTTTGTGTGTTGAATGATTGATGGTGTTATTTGTTTCATGATTTCACCGATGTTTCCACCGCGGCGGATTTTACCACTGTGAATTCTACCACCTGTTGCTTTCTTTAATGCCATCCCAGCGGCAATTCCAACAGCACCATATGCAGTTGCTTTTGCAACAGCTGGGGCTCCAGCGGCTATCAACGTTGGTATAGCTGCGAGAAGTGGAAATATACCACCAGTCTTGACTGCGTCTTTAATGGCACCCGCAGAAAGATCAAGTCTTAAGCCGGTTTTTGATCGTTTGGCGTTATTGAAATGGTTGAGTTGACGTTCAGTCAGTGATAGTTTATTTGGACCACTTGCGATCTGTTCTGATTTCAGTGATATTTTCATTCCCGAATTCTTTCTTGACGCCGATTGTAGCTTTCTAATCTGACCAGGAGTCAGAGTAACACTGACATGATGATATGACATTATAATATCATGAGCTATTTAATTACATGTTTTCTACTGGGGCATCAATGACTCTCATTCGTCCACCAACAACTTCAAGGAACATTGTTTTATCTGAGAGTATAACAGCGATTGCTCTGTAATTAGCAACAGCTGCTCTTCTTGCTACACGAGCTCGAAAGTGTATATCAACTACTGATTGTCTGAACAAATCCAAGTGTTCCAGTGAGAAATAATAGATCGGATATAATGTTGTAAAATCCCGCTGAGATATTTGCAAACCAGTATCAACATTTTGATCACGCCCCATGATATGCACGTGCAACATGATTGTTATCAAAATTCAGTAATATATCCTCAGCTGGTTCTTGATGTTCATTAATTCTCAGTGAAACTTCAGTAACACCAAGTTTGTCAAATATCATTACACTACGTAACTGTGAGTTTATTCGTGCGGCATCTTGGAAAGCAATAAATATATGTCGTGGTGCATTGATACCATGCTTTGATGCTATCTGCCATGTGAATCAACCATTAATGTTACTTTGAATAGCATCTGTGGTCATCGTCAACAATGACAATGTTGATTTGCCGCCGCTGTCCATAAAAGAAAGTAGCCGTTGTTCTTCGGTCAGTGATGGAGTCATTGTTGGCATCCACAAAGAAAGTTTTGTCAGTATTACTTTTCCATGAAGTTCCGCGGTTGCAGCTGCGTCAACTCCTTCAGCGTGCCATATTGCATCATCGTCGGTAGGTTTTCTCACAAAGACGATTGTATGTTTTGCCCGAAAATGACCTTTCTAACATTTCTACAAAATCCAAATATATGCGATAGTGGAATCACACATGAAAATTCTTCATTGTCGTTCAACATTTATCGACGTGTTGCGAATTCCAAGTTGAAATTTTCATTCATTGATACAACTGTGTCCACAGCTGCATTTAGTGTTTCGTTTCTGTTTTCTGGATGATCAGTTGTATCTTTTGCAAACATCATTGATGGACAAGCTGATCTCGAATAATCATCGCTGTATCTTGCAAGGCCAAGTATCGTTGTGGTAACGTCGATGTCGTTTTGACAAACTTCAATTTCCCAACCATCAATCATGTATGTGGCACTTTTAAATTACTCCATGACGCCATTATTAACAAAACCAATTCGATCACCAATTCCGTATGTTGTATTATCTGCTTTCAAAAGTCTACCTTCGATCGCAATAAATGCATCAGAGGGTAGGAATTATCTACTTGTATCATGAACTTATAAGTCGATTCTTCCACGTTCGTCAGGTACACGTGCGTCATAAGTATAATACTGATAATCACGTACCGATTCATCTTTGAGAACTGGTGCATCCATGTCGAATGCGGGATATACGTTTGAACATCTTTATTATATTTGTTATCGTTTAACACGAAGACCACTTCCTGCTATCAAACTAGCAGCTATATTTTTTTTCTTTTTCTTTTTCTGATAGGGGTACACCAGCCATCGATGGCAACGTCCTTGATTGCAGAGAATGCTTTACAGGCAATATCACCAATAACACCAATACCTTTATCACGAACAACGTAAATAGCTTTCATTCCGAGTTGCTTTGCAATCGGTATTGCTTTTGGGGCTATCCTTCTAAATAGACCCTGAAAAAAATCGTCTAGTCCATCTTCTTAGTACGCTTTCTATGTAGGTAATCACGAATTTATCACCCTGACCATGATCGGTCCACGGTGAGTATTATGTATGATCCTCTTATTTTCTTGTCACTGATCTAACTGTATACCCTTAATCACTGTGGCAATCATCGGCGATTTCGTCGATGAGGGACATTGATATCCTTGATACCGCCTGTAAATAATCTCTGACAAATAGCAGCTGCTTCGTTACTGATTTCTGAGGAATTATTGCGGGCTGGTTTTCCGCCAATCAAAATTTCTAGTCTGTCCACGTCGGAAAGGATATTATTGGGACATGGAGTAATAAGACCACTTCCTTGAGTGACCCAATCACTCAGACCACTTCCAGTTGTTTCTTTCTTACTTGGTGAACGTGATTCACCCCTTCGTCTAATTTCTTCATATTCGGAATCTTCTTTTTATTTTTGTTTCCTTGCTCGTTCAACCTCTTTAAGTTTAGACTTAATTCCTTCTTCTTTTTTTTTTTTTTTTTCTTGTCTTACATGTTCAATATACTCATTTACTGTCTGGTTAAAAATTTCAAAATCATTAACATCTTCCGCAGATCTGATTTGCGGAGTATCAGTTGCGACGCTATATGCATCGCTCATCCAACTGGCAGGTCTCATAGTTCTAACATATTCGGGTTTTACATAATTTTCTCTACTATAATATCCAAACGCGGCAATATCAAGTAATTGGGTTCGATCCCTGATAGCGGCAATACCATCAGGCGTGAATTTATCTATGATGTTAGTTCTAACTTTTGGAGGAGGTTGTGGCTGATCTTCAGGTGGTGGTTGAGGAGGTTGCCCCGGTGGTGGTTGAGCTGCTTGAAGACGGCCAGACAATGTTTTAAGAGCTTTTTGTGTTGTCTCAGTTGCTGTAACAATTTTCTTTGTTGGTTCGACACTAAGTTTAAATAACTGTTCTGCACCTTCTGTAAATTCAACCTGAGACTCCTGACGCGCTTGTAGTTGTTGCTTGACAGATTCATGGACGGAGAAATATTTCTTAATTGCCTCTAGTCGCTGTCGAGCTAGTTTAGCTGTGTGAGATTCCATTGTTGATATAATAATGATTTAATTACACTACACCCTCACAGCGGCAGGGAGGGCGACGACAAAAATTGAGTGTCCAACGGGTAAATGAACACGCCATAAAAATGAAACACAGAAGTCAAAAATAAAGTAACAAAATAAGCTAACACAATTAGAGAAGTTTCGGTCGGTTAGAGGCTTCGGTTTGACGTTATTGATCTTGTATCTTCATTTTTACAGGAAGCTTTATTTTTCAAAAATAAACCTCCTAAAAGAGTTGTAGGATTCGCCCTCCCTGCTGCTTGCATACATGCATACATACATGCATAAATGCATATATACATACATACATGCATACATACATACATGCATGCATACATACATACATACATACATACATACACTAAGCCTGTTTATTTTCATGGCCTTGGTAAAACTATGCTACTTTTTGACGTTCAGTGACTGAAATTTATTTACATGTGATTATTATGAAAGCTGTGCACTATCTAAAGCAGACAGCTGAAAAAATGGCTGCTGCCATATGATCGAAAAATCAGTCTAATATAGTCCAAAGTACACTAGCTTTAGCAGTTATTAAAAAGGGGAAATTAGTTTTGCCAGATTAGAGAATACCAATTTCAGAAAGTGCAAATTACATCCGTCAGTCATACATCAAAATAAAGCTGAATTAAAAGTTATTTTAACAATACCTAACATACACGAGGTCTGTTTTAAACAAAAAGAATAACCAGTGAGGAAAACCTGGAAAATTCTTTCTCTTTGAAAATCAAACCCTATGCAAAGAGCGGAACTGTAGCATGCAACCTTAAACCAAAATATGAACATTTGTGCAATTTTGTCAATAAAATAGTATATTACATTGATGTTACTGATTAAAATAAGCTAAGTATGCCTATTTGTCTTTGCTTATACAGTATGCTTTGTGGCGGTATTTTGTGTGAAAGAACCTCAATTATGGGGTAATTAGATGTCTTACAAAACAGAAAAGTAAATACAACTTAATTTGAAACTGTTGGATTAAGTGAATGAAACAGAGAGCAAAACTGTGTCTTTTCATTCAGCTGTAATAAAACTAAGGAAAAGGTATTACAAAGTAGATTCGCTTTCTTGTAAATACAAGTGTTAGAAGAATTGACACACTTTTATCCTTTGAAATCTGTGAACTTGATCAGGTCTATAATTGTTCAAACTGTGAAATGTGTTACTTATATCTCAGAAATAATTGTGGAAAGCTTCATCTTTCTATTTTTAGTATAACATTGGTTGCTATGTTGAGAAAATGAAATGTGCATTTTTGAAAAGCTCCCTTTTCATCATTGAGGGTGCGGTGTTTGGGCTTTGCTTGTTGGGAGATTTGCTACTTACGAATACTGTCATGTGGAAACAATATATGAAAATTATTCAAAAGGATTGTTTGGATACTTGTGACCTACATATATTAACTACACAATCAATATTAAATCATACAATAATAATGCCTATCCTGTCTTTATTTTAGCGCTCTACAGTTATTCTTCTCTGGAAATTCAAAGTACTCAAAACTAACATTCTCTGAAATAGAGACTTGAATTTCAAATAAGGATATAGTCTTGGATTGTATTATTGTGATTCAACAAAAGACTGTTGGCACATCACTACGACACAGGCCATCACGAACACATACATACCTTCAGTGTTGGATTTATTTTAGAATACCACTAAAGCTTGTTCAGAACGTTAATCATTAGGGCTTTTTGTTTGATGACCCGAAAGGAGGCTGGAAATAGAAAAGAGGAAAAGGCATACGTCGACTCTAACCTCTCAACAACGTTGAATTTAGAATGACCGGTGAAGCAGGTATGATGGGTAATTGAGTTAGATCCCCGATTTCAAAAAGAAATTTGTCTTATTGATATAAACAGAACGGCTAATTAATTTTTTTTTAAATTTGTTAATTTTATTTCTAAGAGAAATTGTATCATTCAGATGTTATGATCAATTTCATTTTGTTTATATACTTGATTAAATTGTTGTATTTTGCATACGGGGGCTGGTGTTCTATTCTAAATTTCTGCTTGGGTTTCCAGTTATTCCACCTATAAATTTCATATTTTATTTTGTTATTTACTCGATAGGAACAATAAAACTGTGGTCGATCATCCTCTAGTTAACGATAACAAATCCACTCTGTATTAGCAAGATATAATACCGTAATTGTTTTAAGGTATTAAATAATCACGATGAGAGCACAAGTTTGGAAACAAGATTGCGTATAATATCAGAGGCAAAAACCTCCCCGAAAGAAAAACAAAACAATACAACCCCCCACCAAAAAAAAAAAAACAAACCAAAAACCCACAACGTGTTTTAAAGATGATGGCGGTCCGATTTAAGCCCGAAATTTTTACTATAAGCATCCCTTTGCTTAAACGATGCAACAGAGACACTGAAGTAAAAGTTATTTACCCCAGCTGTTGAACCTATCTGAGAATATCCTTTAAACATGAATATTTGACTTGTGCATTTGTTTTCATTACGGCCAAAGAAGCTTATGGTATAGCTCTACTTCCGCCGTCATCCATACGTTATTAGTTGCTATTTTCAACATTTGTTTCTTAAACCTCCGAACAGAATTTTACCAAATTTGACAGGAAACATACTGGCATCCATCTTCACTTGCCAAGTCTTGTTGATCCACTTCATTTCACGTGAACCAATGGCATAATAACTAGCCATAACAGTATATTCCGTTCCGCAATATGATTGGGTGTAAATGAAAGAAACTTGCCCGTTCTGATTATTAGTTACATTTTGCTTTACTGGGATGTGAGGAATGTTACGACTGTCTTGAACCCATACACCCTGAGCCAAACAATCTTCGTACACCGCAATGACCAACCATGCCGCAGCCCAACATGTATCAATTATCACTCTCAGCATCTTACGCCACTGCCTTTTGGGCACTTCTGTATTAGTTTTCAATTTCCGTACACCCCATAAACTGACATGTATTGAATGTATTACCTCATAAATACAACTCTTTTGGACAATTTTTAATAGTTATCGCACGCTGTGAATTTTTAAACTATCATTGTTGGGTATGCAGCGAGTGTTACCAGTGCGCTAGTTGGAATTACCTCCCTTGGGCAAAATAAACGATCCTAATAAACGACTGACGAATTATTATTGTTTTATAGAATTTGGAAAATACTCTTAAGTGATAATAAACTTCACAGTAACTCATTTTATATCTGGTAAAGTAACTTCATATATTTAGTTACCGAATTATATATTTACATTTGTTGACTGGCAGATGTTGTCCGCCGTATTGTTCTAACCATTGCTCTTGCAAATCATCCGGTGACTTGCTTACATCCTGCTTGTAAAAGTCGCAAACCAAAATGTTGCATAGCATTATGACTGTGGGGGTTTGTTATGGTTGGGGTGGGGTGCTCCCAATGTTTTATTTAAACTATTATAAAAGTCCCACCCAGGCACTAGTTTGTTGGAAGTTAAATTTAGTGAAAGATATATGTAAAGCTCCCAGCCCCCAGTCATCAATGCCGACGGTTAGATGGTTAAATATACAAGAAAGGTTGAAATTCAATGAATAACAATTTAATAACAATTCAATAATCAAATGACTCTAATTCACAATTACACTCCTTCCGCTCGACCCTTTAATAAGCCTATTACATCACTTGATTAGCAGTGTGAGATTGATTTCCACCTGTCCTGGTATTTCTACTCATCTGGTGTATCCTTTCTCTCTCCTATTTCTCCCAATTCCTTCTCATCTCCCTCCTCGACTTTTCTCCAAATTCCTTCTCCTCCTCCTCGACTTTCTCTAGACTCCTTCTCCTCCTCCTCCACTTCTCTACCACGACTACTCTTCTGTCGACTTCGACTGTCTCGGCTACAGCCTCAATTCCGTCTCCAACTTTTGAAGACTCGGGACCCAGTGGAACCCGAAGTTCTCTGTCCCCTAAAAAGCTTCCTGTGAAAACACAAGGACGGTACAATCTTCTTCCTTAGCCCTCTCATCTCACACTACACCCAGCCTATCATCAGATAACGGCTATTAAATTTCTTCGGTCACGCATTCGTTCACATCGAGATACCCATACGTTCTTGCATGGTAAAACAACGTCATAATACAGCACAGTATCAATTACTTCTCATACATACATTAATACTTTTTATTCATAGATCAATAAATTCCGTCACATCAGTACACATTCCTAATCCCGTTATACTAAACAATATCATAATAATCAGACGCATTCCCTTACCTTACAACTCATACAAAGTCGCAAATATTTAAATATCCATGCTCTGATATATTCATACGTCCATAGTACTAATCTTACATACTACAACCATTCAAAATTCACAATTCAAGCATGTGTAAATTCTAACATAACGCATTAACAAATGCACTAGTTTACTACGAAGTAACCTAATAGCGAATTACAAAATTAATTCTGACCACAAGCTAACAATCTACATAATTCCGCCTCGCATCTAATAATTATCTATGTAAGCTCAAGTCCATTTCTCAAATACGCATGTAAATGAAACACTACAAAGGTAATTCTACATACTAAACGATCCTAGTAATTAAGTATATATACTACAAGTAATTACAATTATGATGCCGTAATATCCTGCAAAAATCGAGCAAATAACTTACTGATCGTTTCGAAGCTTTGTTTTTCCTTAGAATCTACCTCTAAGTTTTGCCGCCAAATTACGAGTGGCTTCTTCTCGGAGTAAACCCTATTGACTCACAATCCCTCTAGGCGAGTACTAAATGTTCTCATACGAGTTTGAAGTAACATTCGGATCGGAATTGTAATCACACCCTCTATCTCAATTCCGATTGGATATCGCTATGAACCGATCCAATCAAACTTAGCGGACAATATCCCTCTCTCTGTCTGTCAACGTGGGGATGGATAAGAATACGCCCCGTTCACTACGTGGACTTCCCTTTGATCTTTGGACTAAGCTTTAACACATAGGTGTGATGACTGCAAGCCTTTATCAGATAGTGCGATCTATCGCCTGTGCCGATTCAAGATTCCGGCCTCCGGCCGGTCATGTAACTTTGCGTAAGAGATTAGCACTAGCCCGCGGAAATCTTTAGATATCAAACACATGGCCGAGGTAATATTAAAAAAAAAAACAGGTAGATTATAGCTTGTATATGACTTTATAACTGGGGCTTAGCAAACGTGACAATAACGTTCTTGGAGTTCCTATGTATTAATGAATAATTCTTTTGTACAGAAATATTGTAATCTGAGCATCCTCAGTTTTGTCCGTGAAATAAACCCCACTTTGGATGTGTCTTAGAAGCAGCTATTTTGAATTTCATTCATGAGAAAGAGACTATCACCTTGCGAAATACTAAGCCACGCCACTGTGTATACTGTGTATATGATAACTATAGACAGTGGGGGGGGGTGCGGGGGGGGGGTGCTGACCGCACCGGGTGACACTATCAGAGGGTTGACACCAAAATGAGTGTCTATAAATTTTTTGAATTTTTGTGCAGGAAGGAGGTCCATGGGGGTGACACCATGAGTTACCGCACATGACTGTCTGTAAAATGTTTGAATTTGTGTGCAGGAAGGGGGTCAATAGGGGTGACACAATGAGTTACCGCACATGACTGTCTATAAAAAAATTTTGCATTTTTGTGCAGGAAGGAGGTCCATGGAGGTGACACCATGTGTTACCGCACTGGGTGACACCAACCCTAGTGACGGCACTGAATATAGCATCGATTAATTAAAAACTATTTTTAAAAATTACTTTCAGTTAACAATATATGCTGAATATGTCTAATTTACATGTTATGTAGTCCATATGCGTTAAGAAATCAGATTGTAAGCTGTGTACTACCTTACTGAGTAGGAATATTGTGGATTTTTGTTTTCTACTATAATGTGGAAATCATTCCGCCATAGACATCTGAGACGATTCTTTTTTACAAAGAAGGCCGAAATTGTTCCTATGGAGAATAATGTATTTAGGATTTAATAATTTACCAATTTTATTTCTACAATTTTGTTGATAAGGTAATAATACTTGATACGATTGCAAATGAATGTATATGTGAATAACTATAATAACCTTCGTAGACAACGACACGAATCGCATGTAAGTTATTGTAATTTAAAAGTTTCATACTCTAGTGTTGGGGGGTGGGTTAGAGTTTTTCTGTTTTTTGTTGGGGTTTTTTGAGTCAATTTATGGGAATAAGAGGCAAGTCGTCATGTTACTTATTAACTGGTTACTTATTAGCCTATATCTCTGGTCAGTTTATTTTGAAATAAGAGGACACTATTTCAATACATTGTTGCGGGTTTAAAATGGCTGCTATTGCTAAAATGAAAGAAATACTTTTAATTTAAATGTCAGATAGCATCCAACTAACCCATATATCTCGGCCAACTGCCATTTAATCTGGCTCTATAATTAGGTGTCAGTCAGGTGATCGTTCTCAGACTTACTTGGGCTTCTTGTTAATAATATGACAGTTTCTTCTTTAAATTAATAAAGCTCTCTCTCTCTCTCTCTCTCTCTCTCTCTCTCTCTCTCTCTCTCTCTCTCTCTCTCGCAAAAGCTCCCCTGTCCTTTCTGAGTAAAACAGTCAAGGAGCGTTGTTTAACAATTGTTCTTATCTCACGACATAACAGTATCGCATATTAATTTACACCCATTTAAAGCATAAATATGCAAACACAAAAATCTGAAAAAGAAAACAGTAAACAGCAAAAAGAATAAAGGATCGAAAAGAACGTACGAAATAATCTTATTCGAAATATTGTACTGGAGTATTTCCCCCATTTTCTGTGACTAACGGGTGATAGCTCCTGCAGTTTTGGTTTTTCTACAAGCGATATAACTTCCCGCACGCCGAGAGTGTCGGGAAGCACAGAAAATACTAATATTTTGATAACAAAACAGTTGTAGGTGGGTAGGTGGGTGCGTGCGCGCGTGTGTGTGTGATTTTTAACTTAGTTTTTAACAGCTTCTTAGTCATATCACTACGATATTTGCAGAGTGGCAGTTTATAGTGATTTCTAGCACTCAGGCATCATGCCGCAGACGTGTAGCATCATGTCCCACCAACTCTCATTACCATGAAGCTAGGCCGACCAGCCCTAACACTAACCTCTAGTACCATTTTTATAAGTCTTTGGTATGACTCGACTCGGACTCAAACCCACGACCTCCCGCATCCGAGGCGGACGCTCTAACCATTTAGGCCATCGGAACGGTCCAGTTGTTAATAATAATAATAATAATGATAATAATAATTTTACCAGGTTAACAAATTTAGCATAAAAAGTTAATTTCTTATATGGTCCTAGTCTTAATTTTGTATTGACCACATTTGTATATACAACTATTAAAACTCGTATTAAAACATATTATAATTATATGCAAAATAGTAGATTAATTCATTAATCTATTATGGTAAAAGAAGATGAAACCTGAAAATAAGTCTCAATATCAGATGCGAATCAAGAGGTCCTTGTCATACAAGGATTTTAATTTACAGTAAGAAACTGAAATTATTAATTTCAGTAGGAATAGTATTCTGTAACTTCGAAACCAATATAAAGATTTATCTATAAAAAAAAATCGAGATCATGGAATAAAAAGATACTGGCTTGCGATGGGAGTGGTGTAATACTGGGGCTTGGAGATCAGCAGACCAATTTGGTTTTACCAACCGGAAAGCCCTTATTGATTCCTTTTACACCCCACCCCCACCCCCAAACAACTGCTTTGCACATGTGTGTATCTGATTGAGTCCGTGTGGGAGCCCGCATCATGGGTTGGGAACTTCAGTGCTGTGAGCTCGCAGATAAATTTAAAAACGCAGACGACTGTTTACTCAATTTTTACTGCCTGTAAATCAATTACACTTTTGGGTAGCAAACTTCAGGATCTGTATCTGTATGCGGAGACATCTGTGAGTTTCTAGTTGGAATGTTGGAATGTTTAATTCCTTTCGATGTTCAAGCGTGTCTTTTGTCCTCTCCACCTCAAAGGTAAAGGAGATATAAAGATAGTTTTGTAGATAACATATATAATGAAAACATTAGAGTCATATAAAACCAGCATTTCTGATAACATAAAAATTACTTGCAAAATAAATTCATGGTTCTGTTGATCTCCGCTTATAGTTTATTTACGAGGGTCAGCTACGTTTCCGATCGTAAAAGAAACGAATCAATGATAGATGATAAAATTGTGCAGGAAGTTACAGACTTGCAATTTTTAAGTGGACAATAAAATAAATAAAATATCGCAGATGATACATTTACATTTCCCTGTGTATGTGCACTCATTTGGATGAACCCTGTCCACGTGAGAAATGCATCATGATTAGAAGAACTATAGAAAGATCCTATGATCAAATTCTACTACACAAAGACCTCTTTCACAGTAGTTGTGTTGCACATAATTGGAAAATAAATAAAGTTTGTAGCTGAGGACTGTTCAGTCTGCGCACATTTAACATGAATATGAAATTATTTGCATTGTTGTATTATTATTATTATTATTATTATTATTATTATTATTATTGCTGTTGTTGTTGTAGTTGTTGTTGATGATGATGATTTAATACATAGTAGGGGAACATTTTGTCATAAACTAGGGAGCCACGGTGGCGAAGTTGAATGATATTGTCGGACTCGTCATACCCAGCCCAGACCGGCTGTCTTGATGTAGCCTTTAGAAGCTATATATAAACCAATAAATACTGTATTAAAACTGGTGACAAAATCAAGTAAGCAATAAAGTAAAAATTTTCATACGTATTGACATGAATGAATCTTCATGAACGATATATAAATTCATTATAAATTTCTGTGAGGATACCTGAGTGTATGTAAGTGACTTTTTATATAATATAAAATATTTTTACGATATTGAGGACCGCATGACAGACGGGTCTTTCAGGACCAAATGTGTTATCCTCGTTAAATTATTATTATTATAGTAGTAGTAGTAGTAGTAGTAGTAGTAGTAGTTGTAGTAGTTGTAGTTGTAGTAGTTGTAGTAGTAGTAATAGTAGTAGTAAAGCCCCATTTATGTTAATAAAGGGCATAATAGAGAGAAAATAATATGCGATTAAGTAATATTGTAAATCTGATTTAAGATTACAAGGTAGATACATATTACGATACATTACTCAGTGTTCACGGCCCTACGTGATTGAAAAATACTGAAAAACTTTTCTTAGTAGACACTCCAGTATAATGGAAATTTGTTGGTAAACGACAATGGAATTTCACATTCATATTTAACCTCGATTAAAAAAAAAAAAAAAAAAAAAAAAAAAAAAAAAAAAAAAAAAA